>CM068323.1:6277642-6280142 GCA_034766995.1 Acanthacorydalis orientalis | reverse complement strand
AAATAATTGATTATACATATTTAATGAATTTGAATGATACACCTATTTATCTGTTGAATTATATACTTTTGGTAGGGAAATAATTGCGATAATGTATACGAATTTAAATATCATCACCCGCAATTATTTCCCTACCTACCTAATGTTTAGATTACTGTAAAAAAGAACATCGGCGTATAAAGAACCATTTCGTTGTAAAAATATATTATTGTTCGACGACAGACACAAAATACTGGAAAAGATCGTCGTAAACAGATTAAATGGAAGGTAATATCTGAGATTAAATTTCATATTTTTATAAAAACCGTTCGAAATCATGTCTCGGTCTCTTTTTTTTCGTTTTCGAGGAATCGCCGAAGGTCCCCACGTTGCGAGAAACGCCGACGTTCAATCGAAAATCAATCGGTATATGCTCTTCAGTATTCTTTTTGCGTTTACTGACCGGTAATGTCTTTGCACTTGCGTTTTTTTTCTCTCATGTCGTTATCGTTAGATGTGGATCGAGTCATATAAATAGCTTTATCAAATGTTATGTACGTTTGCTTATGGCTACTGTAGTGCTAGGATCGTGCTATTAACTGTAAGTAAACTTCAGTATGTGTTAACAAAATATAGAATCGGATGTTTGGATATATATATATATATATATATATATATATATATATATATATATATATATAAATAGATAGATAGATAGATTATGTTTGAGGGGGCAGGAAGCTATCTTGCCTCCCGGAACTTGGACTCGAAGTCCATTATGCCTTCCCTCGGCGGATCAGAACTACTCGGGAAGGTCTCGGTTCCTTCCAGAAGCCTAAGGAAGTCAAAGGTTCGGTAAGGGGATTTTGGTGGACTACGGAGTTTTGATGCCGGGGAAAAAGTTTCGAAAAACCGGCGGAAGGAGTGTACAAAACTTATGACTAGCACAAAACAATTAACAATAGGAGAAACTCCCCAAACCATCGTCAACTTAAATTAACCCATGCCGGACATTCCGCGAGGTGAATGGGGGTCTCGAAAATTTTCTGTCCTCTGTTTGATGTTATCAGCCGGTTGTTATCAAAAATTACAAATCTCAAACTGATTGTAATAAATAAATTCCACACTCTTTCTCTCTCTCTCTCTTTCTGTATATATATATATATATATATATATATATACAAATACATTATATATATATATATATATATATATATATATATACATATTAAACCCTATTATGTAGATTTTTATTGAATATGGCAAAAACAGATCGTCATGATGTAATTGAATTCATCATGACGACGACTATACTTTCATACCGGGACGATGGAAATCCCGGCGCGCGCAGACGCTTTGATCCGCGCCGGCTGTTCTTCCAATCTCTCCGCTCAATTTTTCAAGTCGTGTTCAGACGGAATGCTATTTACATATTTATATACATATATATATATATATATATATATATATGTATATATATATATATATTTATTTATATATATATATTTATATATATATATATATATTTATATATATATATATATATATATATATATATATATATATATATATATATATATGTATATATATATATATATATATATATATATATTCTATAAAAAAGCAACGATGTCAGTGAAGCTACATGAAGAAACAAGAAAGATAAAAATCGAGAAAGGTGTAAGACAGGGAGATGCAATTTCTCCGAAATTGTTTACTGCGGCCTTAGAAGAAGTATTCAAATCGCTCGACTGGGAGGACAAAGGAATCGAGATAAAGGGCGAAAGATTAAGCCATCTCCGGTTTGCCGATGATATAGTTATTTTCGCAAATACTCCGGAAGAGTTGCAAAAGAGAATAGAAGAACTAAACGATGCCAGTCAAAAAATCGGCCTCAACATGAATCATACAAAGACAAAAGTACTGTTCAATGCGTTTGTATGTCCGAAGAAAATTGAAATAAAAGGAACGGAAATAGAAGAAGTCACGAAATATGTTTATCTAGGCCAGCTTATCAACAGAGATGGATCATTCACGGAAGAAGTAAATAGGAGAATAAAAATGGGATGGAGCTCTTTCGGACGAAACGCCTCAATATTTAAATCAACAATCCCACTCTGTTTAAAGAAAAAAGTATTCGATCAGTGTATACTACCGGTCCTTACCTACGGCAGCGAAACATGGGTGCTTAACGCCAAAATAGTTCAAAGACTCCAAACAACACAACGAAGTATGGAAAGATGCATGTTGGGAATAACAAGAAGAGATAGAAAGAGAATAGAATGGATACGAAAACAAACAGGAGTCACAGATATAATAAGAAGAGTAAAGAGTCTGAAATGGAAATGGGCGGGACATGTCGCAAGAAGAGAAGACAACCGATGGACAAGAGAAATTATTGACTGGGAACCAAGGAATATGAAAAGACCGAGAAAGAGACCAATGAACAGATGGGATAAGGATATTAAAAACTTTATTGGAAAACTGTGGAAAAGAGAGGCACTGAATCGAACAAAATGGA
>CM068323.1:6220142-6272642 GCA_034766995.1 Acanthacorydalis orientalis | reverse complement strand
TTTAAACTTACAAGACTTTAGGATAAAATCCTTATGCAAAATACGCCATGTGGTCATCTGTGAAAGGCCTAATTTCTTTGAACGTCACGGAATTGACATTCTTGGCTCTTCCGATACTCTTTCACGAACCAAGTCAATGTTTTCTTCAGAACAAGCCCTGCGAACAGTTGTTGATATTCCTTTATCTTGAACCAATCCAATCTCTTCAAATTTACCCTCTTAATTAAAGAATTATTGATTCAGACGGACGAGAATGTCGAAGCTAAATATGAAAATAATTTCCAAAATGTATTTTTTGTACAGCGACCGTTCTCATAATACAACTGTATTATTTCAATGCGTGGTTTTGTTGTACACAAAGCCATATCCAAAAATAACAATTCCAAAACTTAACAAATCCGAAAAAAAATGCAGCTCTCGGCTTGACATCTGTAAAGTGTAACCATTTAAAAAATTGTTTCCTTATCGGTGAAACCTTTATCGCATCTTTCGCACGCCTTGTACGAATAATCGTAATTAAACCACATGAATTTAACGATCGGCATCCAGTGTTCGTTCGTTGTTTAAACAAGTAATTGTGTTTTCTTTTTCCCGACTGAAAATAATATCGAAAAACCATTGAAGGTATCCATCATATTATGACATAGTAAATTCGCTTGTTGACTCGTTCGTTCGTTCGGTGTCACGTCGTTTTATGCCTCTATAAACCATTCGTTGATATCAATGTTGACAACCGAATCCCATTCAATCTTACTCGTATTGAAATGTTCGATTCCTTTAAAATATATATGCATACTTTATATATATATATATATATATATATATATATATATATATATATATATACATACATTAGAATAACTATTGAATATGTTTTACTAAAAATTGAAACTAATATAACTTTGTTGACATTTTTGAATAATGTAATTGATGGATTTATTCTCGACGAGACAGTATTTTCTGTGTTCAAGTTTATAGCAATCCGTTTTTCGAGTATAAGAAATGGAATATAAATACATTTGATGTAGAAGAAATATTTATGTTTTAAAAATTTATATTTGAATATAATGGAAAGTGTAATGGGATTGAATAGAGATCGTTTTAATATATTAATGAAGAACAATAAGTATTAGAATTATGACTGGCATTGAACACAATGCGAGAAGTGATCAAAAAGTACGGTGGATGTTCGTTTAAAAAAAAAATATCGAGTTAACATACAGATTAAAATCAGTCCCACTCTGAATACTCCCCCTTCTCTTTTAAGATACACTTATTTCAACGTTTCTTGTCATTTTTGAAACAGTATTGGAACTGTTTCTCCGTATTTCCTACGGTTTTATTTCTTCCGTTTTTTTAAAAAAAATTTACGGATTTCAAATTTCAAGCCACCCGCTCCTCCATATCCACTTCCTCGAAACATACTCTTTTTTCAAAACCGGCTTAAAAGCCAAGTGCTAAGACCCCGGACAAAACCCTCCATTTCCGTCCAACGCACAGCAATGAGGCGTTGTAACAAAAAGTTCATCACAATAAAATTATTTTTGATTTTCCTCCTCCGCGAGTGTCTTTAATTGCGCTGACCCAGAACCGTGTGGTGATATTTTGGTTCCTGGAGCAGACATTCTTAAAATTGTCTTTTTTCTATGCTGAAGTGACTAATTACATAAATTAAAAAAAAAACTAATAATTCATTTTATATATTTATTAAATACCTTCAACATTTTTAACATAAATTGAAAACAGTTGCAATAATACAGTATAAAATAGTTACATTTGTATAGAATAATTAATACAGAAAATATTTATATATGTTATTTTCTTTATTCCAATGAAACTTCAACAATACATTTATTAATTCATGTCTTATAATAAAAAAAATATATTTATTTGTTAGATTTACGACGTCTTCTCAGAGGGGACAGTCGAATAAAAAGGGTTAACAGACAAAATAATTATGTATATTATTTGAAATTTACACGTCTAGGTTTCATTTCCGTGAAATCCCGAATCAATTCGTCATAATTTAACGATTCACGTGCATTCCTTTCCATGGACATCATAGCCAAACCGACTAATCTTTCTTGTCCCATTGCTGACCTTAAGTATTTTTTTATATAATTTTTAATTTGCAGAAACTGCATAGTCCATAAGCAACTGATACGGGTAAAATTAACATCATTCCAAATAAATAAATTCTGAAGTATTTTAGTCACACTGTTTGTCCACAAATAGTTGAGTATTTCCAGTGGTTCCATTTGAGAGGGCAGTAATACAGTTAAATTTATAATTTCTTCGCAAAGTTCAAGACCATCAATATCTCTGTTATCGTTGTCAGCCAATAATAAATGTGAATCCGTACAATTTCTTAGTATTTCTGATCTATTTTCATGTTTCAGTTTATAAATGTTGTTGCGCAATATTTTAAACTTACTTACATGTAATTTTTTGTGTTTATTTTTAATGAATTATTTATAAATTATCAATAAGTATACAATAATACGGTTCTATTAAAGCATTTCATTGTTTGAAACACTGCCCCATTGACCCTTTTGTATTTTTATTAGAGAGTCTGTATTTTGTGGCTTGAATTTTCTAATGACAGACATTCAAAACTCAATTAGATTGACGTTTATTCATTGAAATATATTATTATATTGTTGTGTTATAGCAAGATGTAATGTGAAGAAAATTATTGACCGTGAACGTTTTTCTAATCAAAATTATTTAATAATAGATTATTTTGGATTATTGCTTGTATGATTTTTTCTGATAATGGTATTTAATATTCTATACAATATTTTAAGAATAGTCTATTGTATAAGGTATACAATTTAAATTTATAATGAAATTATATATATATATATATATATATATATATATATATAATCCGTGTACATTAAATTAATTCGTGTAAATATTTGCAGAATAAAATTACTTAGAAGTGAATATAATCGTCACGTACAATATCTCTCTTATAAAAACATCGAACAATAAATTTAAATTAAAAATAGAATTACAACAGACACTTTAAGCAAAAAAAAAAGAACTACCTTAAGAGAAATTTTAATTGAAATTACATCGCGTTCGTTGCGGAGTTAACCTTGTCCGGGCTGTAAAGCAGGGAGCTTTTAACATCACAAGGTCGTCATGGTAATGAGCTTTTTGTCGGTAGAACTTGCTACGATGCTGCTAATTCAAGTAGTTGCTAGAATGATAAATGAGTGCATGAAGAAAAGGCGTACGATTGTATAAAATGGAATATTAAATTTCGTTAAAATTCAACAAATTGCGAATGAATATTTCGGAATGACGGGTTCGTCGGATTCGAGTGAAATGTTTGTACCCGTATGATTCTTCTGTATGAGAGACGCGTGATTTTTTTTTTTGTTTTAACGATTTAGGCGTGAAAATATTTCAACATGTTTTATATTTAATGAAATTTCAATGAAGAACGATACACGGTACAATTCAATCCGTAGAAGTAGAGAAAAAAAGTGTGCCTCTAAACAAATTATGGACCGCACTTGAAGAAAACGGAACTGCTAACACATATATCAACGCTACGAAATTACTGTACAAAGAAGCAAAAAGTAAAATAAAAATCGGTCATGCCTACTCCTCAGAATTCGAAGTTAGTAGAGGAGTAAGACAGGGCTGTCCTCTGTCCCCGATTCTGTTAAATATTTTCATGAAATCTGTACTAAGAAATTTGAGTAGGAGGTACAGTGCAATGGGTATCAGTACTGGAGAAAGGATCATACACACATTACTCTTCGCCGACAACCAAGTGGTAATGGCATAGGATACCCAGGATATAGAGTATATGATGAAAAAACTAATAGAGGAATTCGAAATCAGGGGCCTGCAAATTAACACCAAGAAACACAATACATGGTCATTGGGGCAAACGGTCGGGATATCGAGACGGAACAAGGTACCATCAAAACAAAGTCCCAATACAACTATCTTGGCATTACACTAACATCAGATGGATCAGATGACTGAATAAAATTGGGAAAGGGAGGGCCATTACTAGCAAGCTGCATTCCGTAATATGGAGTATGGACATCTCGTTAAAAACAAACAAACAATTATTTCAATCATTCGTAGAGAGCTGTGCCATCTACGGGTCGGAAGTTTGGACTCTAAACCCGAACATGAAAGGAAGGATTGAAGCGATGGAGATGAACTTCTGGAGACGATACTGCCAATACACGTTACTTGACCACGTTGGAAACGAAGAAATTAGGAAGAAGAGCAACGCCGAAATCCCAATAACGTGCACTATAAAAAAGAAACAGCTGTTATGGTATGGACATATGAAGAAAATGGAAAGGCAGAGAATGCCAAATATAGCCTGGAATTGGGTCCTCTCGAGAAGAAGAAAAAGAGGACGGCCAAGATGACAACGGCACGAAGGCATAAGAACTGCCATGAGGAGATGGGACGTAGAGGAGATTGACGTCCACGACAGAAGCACATGGCGAACGAGATGCGGGAAATGGCCAGAGGCCGTATAAACACCGCTCGTAGATAGTTAGATAGAGAAAAATCACATGTTCCATGCCATTGGCATCACCAGATTGCCAAGAGATGTCCACGAGGCAAATGAAAATGTCGATATTAATAACCAAAAAATGTGTATTGCGAGAAAAATGATTTATTTGTGAAAGTGCTCTTATAATTTTGTATCAGGATTGAGTGGAACAACTTGTTTGGAATTGAAAAAAATATTAACGTAACGTAATTACAGTTCTCTATTCATAAAAGATCAATTTGGGAAAGATCTATTATGGAAGTCATGATTAATATGACTAAAACTTATTTGATAGTCTGATTCGAAATAATCAGTTGTAAGGTATGAGATTGGTAGGAAAATAATTGCGGTTTATGACCTTCAAACTCATATACATTTTTAGCTTTTTTGATTTCCTAGGCGTTTTAAGTGGTCCAGAACTGTTGAATGACTAACACTTAACTTTTGTGCAAGCTCGTCAATATATATATATATATATATATATATATATATATATATATATATCCATATCATGAAATCGAGAAAGAACAGCCACATTTGGAGGAAAAGAACGTGCTTTTTCATCATGAAAATGCATCATCCCACAAATCAGTTGTTACATTGGCTGAAATCAATGAATTAAAGTTCGAATTGCTTACCCACCCACCATACTTGCCATATTTAGCCGCAAGTGACTTCTTTCTCTTTCCCGACCTCAAAAAATGGCCCGGTGTAAAAAAAAATGCAAAGGAAAATGAAGGCGACGACGCTGTAAATGGAAATTTTGTGAACCTTGACAAATCAGGCTATTAGTCTGACATAACCGCTCTAGAACATCATTGGGAAAAGTGTATCGAGCTAAATGGAAACTATGTTGAGAAATAAACGAGGATCAATCCAAAAAAAATTTATTTTCTTATTCAGACCCTGAACTTTTCACTCTACCCTCGTAGAATATATTTTTTCTATTTTTCTATACAAACATCTGAAAAAGAAAAGTCACGAACTAAATTACTTCTGAATATTTTCTTCCTGAACGTATATATTTTAATATCTTTTCATTCACTTTGTAGTCCTGTCTCGCTGTTCGTTATATTAATATAAAAAATAATGAATCTGCCTATGCAGTGAATCCTCCATGAATACACAAAACGTCAAACCAATCAATTCTGTAATCTAATTCTGATTACACTGAGATTTTTAGAAATTTAATAGCAGTCAGTTAAAGGAAGATTCATTAAATGGAAACTTTTCGAATGACAATTATTATTTGAAACTACAATTGTTTGAAGATGCATTTATTCGAATTACATCACTTAGAAAAACAACACTTCTAACGATATTTTTGTAAACACGGTATATAAATGCTAATCAATCAATCCGAAATCAAAAAAATGTTACAAATTTCCTGTACGTAGCGAATGCACGGTATAGAAATTGTCAAGTGAGAAAAAAACATTCCATCTAGATACAACGTATCCGTGTAGCTGTATTCAAAAAAATAAAAAGAAAACGAAAACGTTCATCACACTTCATGAACTTTATCTATAAAATAACATCGACTAGATAGAAAAAGTAATAACCTTCGATTTCATGCTGTAGCTGCGGCCATTGAACGCTATCTGAAGATTCGTCACCCCTGCACTAGATGTACTGAACGAGTCTAGAGGGTAATTATGATCTATAAATGTTTAACAGACGTGAAATTAGTTTTTTGTTTTCATATTTGTTCACTTAATTGTAATTATAAACATTTAATTCACTTTTTTAAACGATACTTCTCAGAAACATTGCGATACTCATATTTACATCAGTGTTTTTTATGAAAATGAAATTTAACAACTGATGGGTTTATCCAAATCAAACAAAACATATTTTTAAAACCGTTAGGGATTTATTTTAAATATTTGATTAAAATATATACATAGTATATATATATATATATATATATATATATATATACATAATATATATATATATATATATATATATATATATATATATACATACATAATAATTAATATTTAAAATATTTACTGGTGAAAAGTGTACAGGTTTTAAGAATTAGTATTACCTTTACTTTTTCCCTCCTAGTATGTATGTAAATAATAATACAGTAAAGTATTTATTTGCAAGATATGTGAGTTGCCGAGATCGAAATTAATTTTTCAATTTAAATATTCAGAATTCTCAGTAGCTATCGCAACCAGAAAGTCTTTTGTGTATAATTTTTTGAATGTAGAATTTTTCTGAAATTCAATTTTTTGCTGAAAGACTTTTTATTTGAGTACAATTAATTTAGGTCAGGTATGAGTAAGATATTTTTGGGTCTGGCCGTGTATAATCAGGTCTGGTTTGATTATATCTGTGTTAGAGGGGTCAGCTCTGTTCAAGACTTAACAGACAGATTTAACCTCTGATCAGGACTAGTTTTATAAGGTCACATACAGTCCTTGTTAGGTAAGGTATAATCTGGTTAGATCAGGTCTAGTCTGGTTAGAACAGATCTGGTCTGGTGAGGTCATATCCAGTCTGGTTAGGTTAGGTTTAGTCAGATTAGAACAGTTATAGTCTGGTTAAGTCAGGTCTAGTCTGGTTAAGTCATATCCACTTTGGTTAGGTCAGGTCTAGTCTGGTTGGGTAAAGCCTAGTCTGATTGGATCAAATTCACTCCAATTAGGTCAGGCCTAGTCTGGTTTGGTCGGGTCAGATCTCGTCTGGTCGGGTCAGGTCTAGTCTGGTTGGATCATATGCACTTTGGTTAGGTCAGATCTAGTCTGGTTGGGTAATGCCTAGTCTGATTGGGTCAGATTCATTCTAATTAGGTTAGATCTAGTCTGGTTGGGTCATATTTACTTTGGTTAGGTTAGGTCTAGTCTGGTTGAATAAAGCCTTATCTGACTGGGTCAGATTCACTCCGATTAGGTCAGGTCTAGTCTGGTTAGGTCAGGCCTAGTCTGATTTGGTCAGGTCTCATCTGGTTAGGTTAGGTCTAGTCTGATAAGGGTAGGTACAATCTGATTAGGTCAGGTCTAGTCTAATCAGGTCTATTCTTATCAAACTAGTCTGATCGGGACTAGTCTGGTCAGGTCTAGGATGATTAGGTCAGGTTACGTCTGGTTACGTGAGATCTAATCTGGTTTGATCAGGTCTAGTCTGATTATATCAGGACCAGTCTGGTTAGGTCAAGTCCAATGCGCTTAGCTCAGATCCAGTCTGCTTAGGTCAGGTCTAACCTGATAAAGTATAATCTGTCTAGGTTTAATAAAATCGGCTCCAGTCTGGATTATTCCTGATTAGCGCATTTTCACTGTATTCTAATTTTCATTAAATTTATCTTAATTAGGCACATTAATAAAACGGATATTAACCATTACTCTTATTAAAAATATAATTATCTAATATCCGACAAAAAGAATCGATCTTTAATAGAAAATGATATAATTGTGAAAGAATCAAATTCAATCTATAGCACAGCCCGAATCGAGGAACATTCCGCAATGATTTACATGTAGACGAACATCTTTCATCCCCGTTCCTTTTCATAACTAGATTGAAAAGAGAATTATGATAAGATAAGAGAAGAAAACAAACAAATACGAAATGCACAAGATATTCAAACATTTCACGAGGGCGCGCCGTCTTCCTTGGAATCATTTTAAATCATTGATACGGAATAAAACATGAAAGTATTTCATTCTTTCTTAATTGGATATTCTTTTTACATTTCGCTTTCATCTTCTTATGTTTTCATATACGTACGAGTATTAGATTTTAATTATCTTTTATTTAAACACTATTTTCTTGATCGAATTTTAAAATAAATTCAAGTATATGTCGCTGTAGAATTGAATGTAATTCGTTTATCCAATTATAGGATATGATTTTTATTATTCATGTATAATAAAACGAATTTAAATAAAATATATTCATTTTATTGTATTGTATTTTTAATACACACAGTGTTACATATATATATATATATATATATATATATATATTTATGTATATATATATGTATATATATATATATATATGTATATATATATATATATATATATGTTTTATAATTGGCATAGATGAAAAATATTCAGTATTAATTTTTCATATATCAATAAAAGAATCAAAATATATTGCAAACAAGTATATCCATTAATCAAAGCAATGATTGTATCAATTTATCATAAAACAGTAAACAATAGAAAAGTGTCAGGTTTTTTTTAATAAAAGGTGTTGTGTATTTATATATATATATATATATATATATATATATATATATATATATATATATATGTATATATATATATATATATATATATATATATATATGTATATATATATATATATATATATATATATATATATATATATATATATATATATATATATATATATACATACTAGTAAACATACACTGAGCGCAAATTATAAAATCTGTTGATTGTAATCATGTAGTTTTTATTAATGTAAAGTTTTGCTTTTAATGATTATCATTTATATTATAAATAAGCGATTGCATAATTAAAGTGTAAGGGTTAATGCTAAAAAATATATTGGAATTTAATTCTTATAGAATTGACACAATAATAGAAGTCAATTTATCAAATTGCTATTAGTATGTAAACAGTTTGAGATTAGTGCTCAAAAAGTACGGTTAATTCTCAAATATTTTTTTAAAAAAATACAATACCGATTACAATTAGTCCTCTTCAATATATTCCCCCTTCCTCGTTTTCCGAGCACTTATACCAACGTTCCTGCCATTTTAAAAACAGTATTGGAAGCCCTTCTTCGTGAATACTTTTAATTGTGCTGTCTTGGCTGGTTCAATCTCCGGATATGTCAGAAAACGCTTTCTCTTCTTTAAAGTTTTCACTTTTGGGAAGAACTAGAATTCGCACGGTACCAAATCTAGTGAATGAGATGGCTGGATACGTACCAAATATTTTTTAATCCTACAAAAATTTGCTCATTGGAAGCAATGTGCAGCAGTGAGCGTTTTCATTATGGCGGATGAAACCCTTTGCCCATTTCTCTGGTATTTTTCCAAACATATCATTTGTTAAACCGGATAATATGCCTTTATAGCGTTCATGTTTCACGCTTCTGCCTTCAGGTACAAACTCCTTCGGATCAAAAAAAAAAATCAATCGACATCACCATCTTGATGTGCGATCTCGATTGGCAAGCTTTTTCGCAAAAAGCGAACAGGTTGTAACTAGTTGTAATAGTGTGTCAATTCGAATCAAATTCAAATAAGTCGTTCTAACTATCACATTATCCGACTGTACTACTCCTTCGTTTATAATACTATTTGCTTTCTTTCACACTTTCTTAGAGAAGTTTCACTCATAACGCGCATGACGACCAAGCACACCATTTAAATTTATTAGAGAATCTGTACTTTATGGCTTAAATTTTCTAGTGACAGGCTTTTAAAACTCAAACAGATTAACGTTTAGCCAATGAATTATATTATTACATTGATATGTTATACTATGATGTAATGTGTATAAAATTAATGAAAATTATTTTCTGAACCCTGATAATTATATTTATTCCAATCTAATAAAATCTCGTTATTTACAGGGCGCATCCAGTTTCAAAATCAGTCCATTCAAAGGTAAGGAAAAACCCTGCTCTTTTTCATAAGGTCATGCCATTAAATTGTATGCATTATTCTGTATTTATTTTATTGCAAACTAATGGTCTGAACCGTTAGCATTTATTTATATTAGTATTAAAATATATAGCTTGAATACCGCCCGAAATCGTATATGAACCGGCCACGCTAGACGATACAGGTTTTATCCCGGTTTTTTGAAAAATTAGTCCCGGTCAAAACAAACATTTAAAAACTTCAGTTAACAATACAGCCACTAGCGATTAAGAAAACGCGGCTTATCACCGGCAATGGTACAGGCACCGCCAAACCTGTATATAACAGACCGGCCCCCCGAGGCCTTATATTATTATTTATTAACAATGAAATCTTTTTGAATTGAACTGAATTCCGGTACAAGAGTTTTGTGTTCATGTAACAGAAACTTCTTTTTAATACTAGATTTACGGGTGTCGACTGTACACCTATTTTTACTGAAATCCGTCTTTTTGACGGGTAAATTGAAATGTAATTTTTTGTAAATCTTTTTATCTTATAGCAATAGATTTTTATTAACAGGTTTATTCAGTACATTTTTTACTTATAAACTCCATTCTGAATGTACATTTTCCGCATACATACTTCTTGTTACACTCAATACAAAAATATTATTAGACCTATTTTTCTTACATAATCCGGTTTGGCAAGACTTTCATACATTAAGATTTTTTATAACTGGCAATGAATTGGAAATAGTATTTTGTTCGTCGCGAAGATCACTGTCTAGTTCTTCAGCCAGTTGAAGAATAAAATTCTTTCTAGATATGTTCACTCCAGTGGTCTCTTTATACAATATCCAGGCATTGATGGCTGCCAAATCTAAAATGTTATAAAACACTTGAAGGGACCATCTACGGAACCCATCCTGCTTTCACTCTATATTTTCTAGCTATTTGGTCTACAACATCCACCCCAAACTTGATTTTGTTGTAAAATATGATTGTTTCAGGGACACGTTTAGCATTACTTTCTATTTCGACATTTTCATGTTTAGAACTGAGCAATAATACCTTTTTGTTTGGCTTGGGTTTGTGAACTGTGAGAACGTACATCTGATTTATAAAGTTTTGTATAAAATCGGATCATATATCCTTCTTAGCCTTTGAAATTTTTGGAAATTCTCTTCTGTTTGCACGTATAGTCCCCAGAAAAGTTGTTTTTTTTGCAAGCAACTTTTTTTCAAGGGAAATGCTTGTGAAAAAGTTGTCAGTATTAATGATTTTTCCACGGCCTAAATATGATTCAGCATCTTGAGCACGACGAATTCGCTCAAAGGTATATTTGATGGTCGTATTTTGTCTTTCCCTAAATATGGGAAGCCATTTATAAGATATTTGCTTGTAACGTCCGATGCAGACCAAAACTAATGCCGAATTCATCGGGCTTATTCGGCATGTACTGTGTAAATCAGCATCTAGCTCTAGTTGTGAACAATTGTTCATCGTTTGTAGTTTTCATGGCAGGCTTATAACAAGCCTGACTATTTTGGACAAATATGTCCCATATTACAGAAATCAACGTTAGTTCAGTAACACTTGCATCAGAATCCGATTCAGATATGTCTTCATCTATACTGGTTAGTTTTTTTATCAATTCAATATCTTTTCGAGACTTGTCCATAAAACCTAGCCAAATAGGCAGAAAACATAAATGTAAAAAAATATTTCTTTATGGATAGATTTTCAAACTACCTTGAAATATTCAGATCTTTGTCTAGTAAATAAACTCCACTTCCTTTTCTGCAAAATTCATATTTGAAATGATCACTCGCTTTGCTCCAATTGTATTATAAATGACATGTTCAGCCTCAGTAAATTTCCAAATATCACATCGTTTCTCTGCAAACTGCACACAGTTGAGATGATCATTCGTGATACGATAAGGTTTGCCCTTTTTGTGAACAAACAGTTCAAAGCTGTTCGTTTACTTACTCGCTGCTAAACAGCCATTATTTATTTTGTTTTTCTTTACTCATTCTCATTTTTATTTTTGTTATTCTGCAACAATTTAAACGATTGATTGTAAATTAAGCAACCCGTCAATTTGACGGATTTTCGTAAAAATAGGTACACAACATATGGAAATAAGAAAATTTAGGTCTTTCGGATAAAATGAGTGGAGACATATATTCACTACATTATATCATTAAGAACCAATATGTAATAACTAGAAAATAATATTTACATGTTCAGGAATTTTTAAACATGAAATCAGAAACCCGGCAAATTGACGGGTTCCGTGAATCTAGTGTTAAAAAACACAATTGGAGTTTATTATAAAATTACATAGATGTGACTCTACAAACGTAATTATAACAAATCTACTTACATCGAAATTTGTATTAGTTTATATAGTTTTTCGTTATTATTATTTGATCGGAACTGTCGATTCAGCTTCTTACAGAACTCGGATGATGTCTAGTCCGGATGTTTATTAGTCATTATTGATGAGAACTGTCTATGTTAGCTTCTCATAGACATTACCTGAATTATGTGAATATATAACTCAGGTAAGTCTTGAGTAAGGCTTGAAGTAAGTTAAAAGTCAGAAGCCATGAAGGCATAAACAAATCGTTAAATCACAAGTCTCAATAAGTCAGTGTACCGAACACATCAATAGTTTTAATTAACATATCTATCTTGTATCCATAATAAAATGTAAGAACACAAAACAGACTTCTGTGCATTACTTGAAAAACGAGTCGAGTACTCACTCCATAGTTCCACACTATTAAAAACTAATAAAAATATCATGTGTCTGTGTAAAGAATCGTTTCTTTTCCAGAACGTTGTACAATTACACGAACTGTTTCAAAAGAACGGATTTTTTTCAAATAGATTCTCTTCGAAACAACGAAACGAATGATGTTATTTTAATTAAAAATAAATATTATTAGAAATTTTAACGAGAAACTATTAAATCGTATATGAAATGTGTGTACACTTTCTCTCTAAACAAACAGAATATCTGAACCGAACAAGAAATACATGAACATATTTTTAAAAGAAATAATAAGAACCGATATCTTTATAAAAACAATAAAAATATCGTACGATACACACACACACACACACATACATACATATAGAAAAACAACAACAGCTCAGCGTACTAAAAGACAATATACAGGAAACGCAATTAAAATAAACCGATCACCTTGGCATTGTGTACCGTTCGGAGATCGTGCGATTGATTTCGCTCGTTAAGACGATGAGAAGGCCGTATATACGTGCGTTAGATGGAGGACTGGCTGTTCCGCCTCATCGGACCATCGTCGACTTGTCTCTCGATTGATTACCAACAAAAGACCGGAATGGTTGTTGGGTATTGAAGCAGAAGAGAAAAAATAGCTTTGTGTCAGAGCAGGAATAAGGATTTTTACATGACGGCGTCGACGGCGTTTCAACCCTTTATGTCTGTAGTCAATCGTGTAGACGTTCTTTTGAAAAGTGTTTATGTTCAGAGGAAACGACGAGAATTGATAGGATATGTAATGAGTTCTATGAATGACTTTAAGCAAGTTTAAAACACATGTTACTACAGGTGGGTCGTTCGATAAGTCTGGTAAATTTCTACGATGTGGCGCCGCCATTCATTCGGTAACGTAGCGGGTTCCAAGTGACATTTTTCAAACTGGTACAGGCGAAATTTAAGTCAGAAACCGAGCGTTTTTCAAGTCCTACAGATGTTTGAAGCGAGCATTGTAGGAGTTTCGACAAAATACCGGCTCTAGATGACAATAACTTACGAATTTCGACGGAAGAGGTTGCCGAAACACACAAAGTTGATAAATCAACTGCATTTAGGTATTTAAAGAAGCTGGGATTCACGTTGAAGCTCGATACGTGGGTGCCGTACTCGTTATCTAAAAAAAAGAAGTCTGATCGCATTTCTATGGAAGTTTTTTTGCCTGGATGCCTCAAGAGAGTTCTTTTTTGGATCGATTTGTGACTGGCGATGAGAAATCGATCCTATACAACAATTTTCGATCAAGAGGAACATGGTAACAAGCGAATGAAGGAGCAGAACCAGTCTCCAAAGCTGGCTTGTATCCGATTAAGGTGTTGCTGTGTGTTTGATGGGGTTGCAAATGTGTTGTTTGTTTTGGGCTACTCCCATGGAGCAAAACGATTACTAAGGAGAAGTAATATCAACAACGAACCAAATTGAACGCAGGAATTAAAGAAAAGCGTCCAATCGTAAGAGGATTATCTTCCACCACGACAACACAAAGACGTATAGAACAAAACTGACTCTGCAAAAACTGAAGCAATTAAAATAGAAAATCATATCGAATCCACCGCATTCTCCTGATATTGCACGTTTTGATTATCATTTCATAACGTTGTCCTCGGTTGCTGCAGAACAGTTTAAACTATAAAAAAAATGACACTGTGAAGGCCGTCAAAAACCACCTCACCGCCCTTTGCTGAAAAACAGAGCAGCATTTACGAACGAGGGATCCAGCAGCTGCCTGAGCGTTGGAAAATGATCGCAGAAAACGATAGTGAATACATAATTGATTACTAAAAATGTTTTCTGTGAAGAAATAATCGTCTGAGTTTCAATTTCAAATCGTATAGGAACTTTTGGACTGACCACATATATATTGGGTGTTGGAATTAATTCGTAGCGTTTTCTTCATGAAAAAAGATCGTTTGTTTTAAATGAAATTGAAAAAAACATATCATTCAAAGTATTGTCCATCGTTAGCCACTACTTTCTCCTATCTTTCGGACAAGAGACGAATACCACGTCAGAAGAACGCCTCGTCTTTAGATGCAATCGACGAGTAGACCCATTTTTTTCAATCTTCATGAGAAGTGAGCTTCTGCCCATACAGCCCGTGACTCATCGATCGAAACAAGTGGTAATTAGAAGGAACAATATGTGGATAATACGGTAGGTCGGGTAGGACTTCCCATTCGAGCGTTTCCAAGTATGTTTTGACCGGTTTTGCAACGTGCGGACGAGCATTGTCGTGCTGCAAAATCACTTTGTCGTGTCTTTCAAAGTGTTCCGGCCGTTTTCCTTCAATGCACGGCTCGAGCGCATCTATTGTAGTCGGTGGCGATCCCCAGTGATGGTTTCATTCGGTTCGAGCGGCTCATAGTATATCACACACTTATGATCCCACCAAATACAGAGCATGAGCTTGGATCCATGAATATTTGGCTTCGCCGCTGATGTTGATGGTTGGCCGGGCTTAACCCATGACTTTCTGCTCTTGGGATTGTCGTAATCGATTCACTTTTCATCGCCCGTGACAATTCGATGCAAAAATCTCTTCCTTTTTTCCCGTCGAAGCAGCAGTTCACAGGTAAAAAAAACGTCTTCCAACGTCCCTTGGTTTCAATTCGTATGGGACCTAATTTCCTTGCTTTTTGATCATTTCTACGGCTTTAAGGCGTTTTCCCACCGTTGACAAGTCAATTCCCAACGAGTCAGACAATTCTTCAAGTGTTCGACATGGGCCTTCATTAAGCAATGCCTCCGATTCTTCATCGTCGAATTTTTTCGGCTGTCCAGGTCGTTCCTTGTCTTCCAAGTAGAAACCACCACTTTCAAAACGTGCAAACCACTTCTGACACGTTTGCTCAGCTAAAGCACGGTCACCATAAACTTCCACTAGAATACGATGACTTTCGACAGCACTCTTTTTCATGTTAAAATAATGAAGTAAAACTCTCCACAAAAACAATTCATCCAGCACGAAATTCGACATATTCGATAAAGTACAAAGTGTTGTTATTTACGCTTCAACCAAATACTGACATATAATGAAACTGACGCCCAAGGACAGCTGTTTTACGGGGAATATTTGGTTAAAGGGAACAATGGAAGAATCTACTACTTACGCCATCTCTGGTAAAACGCTAAAAATTAATTCCAACGCCCTATATATATATATATATATATATGTATATGTATATGTATATATATACATATACATATATATATATATATATATATATATATATATGTGTGTGTATATATATACACACATATATATATACATATATATATGTATATATATATATATATATAATTCTTGAAAAACACTACTTGTTATCTGTGTGTATACACACAAGTACACTGTTCCATGTTTCCTCAATAAACGAAAACAAAGCGAGTGCATGAGAACAAGTAATGTATTCGGTAGGATCATTCGTCGACAATAAATAAGTACCAGTACGCGCGCACACAATGAAACCCCGTACATGTGACATGACGAAACTTTCGATCATATCATTTCGTTGTCGAAAGGTATGCACATAAAAGTAAGAAGAACGTGACGTATTTTTCGCACGCCTGATTTTATTACATCCTTCGGTATTGTGTGTTCACAGCGTGATGTGTGTCTCTTAAAGAGAGCTGAGTGATAAAAGTATCAAGTATACTGACACAGACAGATATTCAATTTCAGATATAAGGATAAATGTGAAAGAATTCACTGCAAGACACCAGCGTACAAACAAAAGGTTGGAATTTATTTCGTACGCGACGATCGCAGACACCAATATAAAACAGAACGTGTGCGACATCAAAAACGAAAATGTAACATAATGGATTTGTTCGTGTGTTTGTTTCTATTTATTATTTGTCATTACGGTCGATGTGGCGTCACACACACACACGACACACGCACACACACACACACTGTACAGTCCCCTTGAACAAATCTTGATTGTTTGTCATATTTACAGATTTTTTATACGTTTAGACATATAACTATCGTCTGATATATACACACTGTATAGACGTTTTAATAATGTGTTTTTATTTCAATTACAGAGACCAATAATAAACATTTTTCCATTAACACTAGAACTATCGACAGTTAAGACGAAGCTGTTTCTGCCAAAACCAATCAAAATCACTGGTCCTTAAAAAATTCGTTATAATAGAATAGAATATTTTTATATTTATTGACTTATTAGTTCCTTACAAAAGGAATTCCATGTTATGTAGTACATTTTTGCTATTACATATTAACCCATTTGAGACCGTGTTCCCTAAATGAGGATCGGCACATTTTATCACTTACACATCGATAAGAATAATAAGTATAATAAAGAATATGTGCTTTGGTAAGAAAAAATCAAAATAAATTTTCATTCCAAAGTTGAGTTATTCTTATAGTATAAAGTAAATTTTTAGATATAAAAAGTTATGATTTGTCACATTTGTTACAAACGTAGTTTTTCTTTTGAGTCAATTTTCCGCATACATATTTTTTATAGGTGTTACAAATAGTGGTAGTCTTGTTATTTTTACAGTACCCTATTCGATACCATTTGCGTGAACAAAGTGAGCTCTTTGAAGTTGTTTGTATGTTATCTTCTCGTGATTCCATCCCTGGTTTTACATTTTCAACGGAATTTTCAGTGGCAAGTTCATCTACTAGTTGAAATATAAATTCACCTTTCATAATATTTTTGAGCATGTCCTGTTGGACCGGATACATATTTGAAAATATTATGAAATGGTAATCTTCCAGGACTAGACCCTCCTTGTATTTCTTCCCAACTGGTTCCGTCTGCAGCACTTTCATTTTGATAATCTTGTAGTATACACTTTCATTTTCATCTTCAGAACTTGAAACCACTCGAGCACATCTTCTTTTACGCAAAGTCAAAATATTTTCAAATTCACCGTCACTTTCTAAGGACTCCTAGCATTTTCTTCGTCTAAAAGCTCATTGCCATTATTCTCACTATTAAAAAGTTCATCGTGAATACCGCATAGTTCACTTTCAATTTCTTCTGGTTCATCTTCATTGTCATAGAGTTCATCATCCTCGATATCAGACCATTCCATCGATATGTCGTTCAGTTTTTCCAATAATTCAGAGATTTTCAATCGTTTTGCCATTTTCAGGACTTATAAAAATAAAATAAAACCAGTGATTGCATAAAATTTATATTTGTATTCATTTCTTTCACCTCACACTAATTGAAATAATATGTCGTTTATTATAATTTATATAATTATTTTTTTATTATTTATTATATTATATAATATGAGTGTAACATGCATTAGTCTTGCATTACCATCATGATCGATCCGGGATTTTCCTGATAATTTTCACCATCACACTGAATGATACACAGTAAAAATTCTAAGAACGTGTGAGAAGTTGTACAAAACGAGTAAACTGATTAATTCGTGTTTGTTAAACAGATTACAGGACACTTTTACACTTTCACAGGTAAGAGTCATTTTGACTTGTATTGGTATAAGTAGCCATGATACAAAATTATTTTGATTTTGAATAAAAAAAAAATAAAAATAAAATTCATTACATTATTTCCTTACACATCGCTACAAAAGTCATGACATCGTTGCGAAAAAAATATGTAACATGAAGTACGAATTTTAAAATAAAATAGTAAAAGCAGTCATTTTGACTGGTGTGGTAGTTCTAGTGTTAAAGATATAGTTGAAACTGTTCACTTCAATGGTAAATGCGAATATCAAATTAGTTCTACTTCAACACTTTATTTTTTCAAATGTTTTTCAGGAGTGTATTAAAATCATATTTATTAAGTCTGTATTTATCTTCCCTGTATTACCCTGTCTCTGTTTTAAAAATTAAACCTACGCAGAAAAACATTACGTTCGCATATTTATATATATATATATATATATATATATATATATATATATATATATATATATATATATATATATATATATTATGATATATTTATATATATAATGATATATATATATATATATATATATATATATATATATATGTAATGGTGTAAAAATAATTGCGGTACGACAAATTTATTGATGATAAAAAGCCGCGAGAATTCAACAAATTTCTTTACTAAAAATCTATAAGATTTCTAGTAACTTCTGAGGTTATTTTGTTCCATTCTTCCTAGAGTCTTTCTTTGAGTACCGTTTCGCTGCTTATGCAAAATTTCCTTATTCTACGTTCTAAATAATATCCCATAAATGTTCAATTACATTTAAGTCCGGTGACTGTGGAGGTGTATAGACTTGTCTTGACACATTATACAATAACCATTCCCTCACAATATGCGATTTGTGCTTGAGATCATTATCTTGTTGCCCTCAAGCGTTGTTCTATCGAATCCACTAGATTTTTATTAACTTCGGTCCAGCTAGTCCTCGGCGATGGACCAGCTGAGTGTCTGCGAGGGTAACCTCTTACTGGTCCAAGCTAAATTTATTTGTGGCTATGCTCTATTCATATTAATATTAAGGAGTGTGGTTTTTATCATAGCTTTAAAATATAGTATCGCTGTGATGTTTATTTCTTCATTTAACGTATTATGTTTACTTTTATAAATTTCTAGACTTTTAAGTAGATTTAATTTCATGCCTCCACTTTGTACTTTACGATAAATACGATGAGAAATGTACGGTGTGATTAAAAAAAACCTCATAAAATATTTGAATAGTATGTACAGAAACTGATACATTGCTTAAACACAAAAAGGTTGCTGATCTCTGTAAATGAACTCCTGTTGTATCACAGCACGCAGTGCCAATAGTATATCTACGTGATCAATCTGTGCTGTATGCGATAGGAAAAAAATGATTTAGGTGCGTTTGCTTTTGCATGTTACGATTTTTTCAGAGTTCATGACTCTATCCACTAGATATGACGAGAATCTCACGATCGCGCCTTATTTAATAATGCAATCTATCTACTGTATACGAAAAACAAACACGTTTACTGTATTTTCTCAAACAGATATTTATTACTTTATAAAATATACAGATATGTAAGTGAATGATTAAGTTGAATGATTGATTGTTTAACTGATTTGCATTTACTTAAAATAATTAACCTGCAGTTTTTTCGAATATATATATATATATATATATATATATATATATATATATATATATACTACTATGAGCGGTGTTTATACGGCCTCTGGCCATTTCCCGAATCTGGCTCGCCATGTGCTTCTGTTATGGACGTCAACCTCCTCTACATCCCATCTCCTCATGGCAGTTCTTATGCCTTCGGGCCGTTGTCTCCTTGGCCGCCCTCTTTCTTTTTCTTGAGGGGACCTAATTCCAGGCTATATTTGGCATTCTTTGCCTTTCCATTCTCTTCATATGTCCATACCATAACAGCTGTTTCTTTTCTATAGTGCACGTTATTGTGATTTCGACATTGCTCTTCTTCCTAATTTCTTCGTTTCTAAAGGGGTCAAGTAACGTGTGTTGGCAGCATCGTCCCCAGAAGTTCATCTCCATCGCTTCAATCCCTCTTTTCATGTTCGCGTTCAGAGTCCAAACTTCCGACCCGTAGGTGGCACAGCTCTCTACGATTGATTGAAATAATTGTTTGTTTGTTTTTAACGAGATGTCCATACTCCATATTACGGAATGCAGCTTGCTAGTAATGGCCCTTCCGTTCCCAATTTTATTCAGCATGTCCTTTTGATCTGATCGATCTGATGTTAGTGTAATGCCAAGATAGTTGTATTGGGAGTTTGTTTTGATGGTACCTTTTTCCGTCCCGATGTCCTGACCGTTTACCCCAATGACCATGTATTCTGTTTTCTTCGTGTTAATTTGCAGGCCCCAGATTTCGAATTCCTCTATTAGTTTTCTCATCATAAACTCTATATTCTGGGTATCATCTGCCATTACCATATATATATATATATATAAGGACAGCTGTTTTACGGGGAATATTTGGTTAAAGGGAACAATGGAAGAATGTACTATCTATGTAATCTCTTGTAAAACGCTACAAATTAATTCCAATACCTTATATATATATATAGATAGATAGAGAGAAAGAGAGAGATATAGATTTATATATATATATATATATATATATATATAGATATATATATATATATATATATATATAGATATAGAAAGATAAATATATAGATATATATATATATATATATATATATATATATATATATATATATATATATATATATAATATAATATATATATATATATATATATATATAATATATATACACAGTTGCAGATAGTCGTATTTGCATACAAGAATTGATACTATAAAAGACAAGAAAAGGTTGATAAACTGATTGAAAAGCATAAATGTTTCAGGTTTACAGTAATCGACGCTCATTGATTACTGTAAACCTGAAAACACTTATAAAAAATATTCACACCAAAACTCTAATATATTGTTTCTATATTGACGATTCGAAGACAATTTCACTAACATTTCAATGAATGAACAAAAGACTCCAATTCAATGATTAATATTCAAAAATTCAATTCTACATTAACTTGTTCACTTTGGTAATTGTTCAGTTTCGTCAACGCACTGTAACTGAATTCAAGTTCGAATCTATTACTAGTTATGCGCGTCTACGCACATCTCTATGTTAATTTATAAATAAGTGCAGTCGGATGTATTCTCGATATATTTATCAGTTGAAACAAGACTGCGTCATAAATCACGATTTTAATCGTGGAACAAGAACTATTATTCAGCAGCTAACGTTTGGTGTTGATGTTACATTTGTCTCTGCCAGGAGCAGACTCCCCGAGCACTTCAGAAAAAATAAGATTTGTATCAAATCAGAGATCGCTTGTAATAAAATACATATCGTGCTCGTGTTTTCATAGATTACAGTTAATGAATATCGACTCTAGTGACGATTAACAATTGTTTTTCTCGTGTGAAAGTATTATGGTTTAAAAACACCTACCAGAATTTTATAGTTTGATTCTATTTTCAATAGATAAATAATCGGAATAAGTAAATAATCATTCGTTTACAATCATTCTGGACTGATGATATTTGTATAAAAGTTTTTCATTTATTTCTATTGTACAGGTGGTGCAAAAAGAACAAATGGGTTTAAAATATTGATATTTCTTTTGTTTTATAATATTTTCATCTTTTTTTATTTCCAAAAATATAATACAAGGATAGTCTGAGTGTCTCTCAGTCATAATTAGTTTCATCTCCATATTAAAGATTCAAACAGAAATTTAAGTCTCTAATATCTACCAGAAGATGGCACACATACCAAAACTAATAATGAAAAACATACATACAGGCATTCAAAAGGATAAAGACTACCACAACGTATTCACAAGATCAGACAAAATTCTCTTAACAACACAAATTCTTCAGATAACATAAACAACCACTTTGAGTAGTTTTTTATTCGGAAACTTGAGAAAATCTTGAAGGATAACGTCTTAAAACTGACCACAATAGTATGAAACGTTATGGATGAAAATATGATTCCATAGCAGAATAAATTTATATCTAAATACAAAAAGGTTGTCTTTGAATATTTACAAAATATGAGATGTAAGAATTGATTCGGTGTTTTTAAAATGAATTGATCGTAGCTGTGTTTTAAATTAAAATCTTTTCTCGACGTCTTAGGATTCCAGTGTGTCAACCTTGACCTTTAAAATCACTATATATCTTGATCAAGCAGTTGGCATAACCTCAAAATATTGGTGAAGATGGTGATGGCGTTCGAAAACCAGCATATTATGCATTGCATACTTTTCCGATTGAAAAAAATGCTGCCCAAGCTACAGGAATGACTTGTTCAGCTTTGTAAAAGGTGTTGCGATGCATGAAACATGTAAAAAAACGTTAAAGCAATGGAAGAGGTCCAAAAATACGTTACTACTTCATCGACTCAAACCAGTCATCTTCTTCTTCGACAAGGGATTCGTCAGTTACGTGACAAATGAGAAAGGTTATACAAAGTATCGAGGGATATGTTGAAGATTGAAATCTATTTCGTTTTTCTGTCAATAAGAATCAATTTCTTTTAAAAAGGGCACCGAATTAATTTGTACACCTAATAGTTATTTCTTCACATCGAAAACTACAAGAATGTTTTCTAATCAAAAATGTTCAAAATATCATTATTGATTATTTTGTGAGACTTTTCCGTACCTCGATGCTTTAAAGATGATTAGATCGTCATCGAAATGCATATAAACGACAATTAAATACATCCAGTTGTGATCTATTGTACACATTAAACCAGAAAATTGTTTTTATGTGATGTGTGGGACGAAATAAGAATTCAATTATGAAAAAAAAAAAAAACTTTGTTTAGAACCGGGCGATCGTTTTTTTTTTGAAGTGAAACTTCTTTATCCACGTTGAGAGTCAATTTTCAAAGTCGATACGAAAAAGCGAACGTTGCGGAAGATGTTACTGCGTGGAGTTTAGAGTGATGGGCTAGAGAGAGAGCCTGACTCATGCAGAAGCAAGCAACGACAGACTTTTAACGCGCATGCGTGCTGTATTGAATAAAGGAAGAAGTGTAGAGGGTAACGACCGTGGATATTTTTAATTTTCGACATGAAAAACTTAATTTAAATATAAATACTGATCCTATAATCGCAACGACAAAATCGGGTACTACTATAGAGATGTTGTCTTCTCACAATATCTTCAAAACATACATTTCATACCTCAGTTATCATAATCCCATAGTATCA
Source organism: Acanthacorydalis orientalis (assembly GCA_034766995.1). NCBI lineage: Eukaryota > Metazoa > Arthropoda > Insecta > Megaloptera > Corydalidae > Acanthacorydalis > Acanthacorydalis orientalis. The sequence goes on along the minus strand of CM068323.1, from coordinate 6,248,985 downwards.
GTTGTACCAATTGAATCCCAACAGGAACAAATCATGGAAATTGATCAAATAAAATAAAAAAAAATGTTAATTTTCTAATTCAATCCAAAACCGTCTTCCTCTTATACTAAATTCCACCTTTTGTCCTCTCTCCTATACTGATTCTTAAAATAACAATAAAGAAAAACGAAATCATCCATTTGTCATGCATGATACCGTGCTCTTAGTACTCTTCACATTTGACCCGACGCCAAAGAAGTTTCTCTTCTGGCGCACAGTTTCTCACTGGGTCACATGCATCCTTTTTTTTAAAAAAAATTCATGTAATAAAATTTTGAAAAAGTGTTTCGACGTGTACAAAGTCATAGAGAATGATTGTTTTAAATTAGTGTTTGAATTTAATTAATTTATATCAAAGAATGATTTAAAATTCTGAAGAAATACACTTTCTTGCTTAGAAATTAATATAATTGTAATATTCTTCTATTTGATGGCTACTTCTTAATTCAGTCTACTCATAAAATCAACGTTCGTGAGATACAGAAACTGAATAATAATAAAAAAAAACATTAATTTAAAACACACAGCGGTATAATTAAAAATAAAACACACCGATGATCAAACAATGCTAGGAAACACGAACGTAACATAACTACATGCAAATGAATAAATCTTCTCGGCATGTAAACACATTCCACGTTTCATAAACGAACTACGATTGAGAGAAATCATTCATGTTTAAACAAATGTGCGGATGGGGAGAACATATCTGTTTATGTGTTATTCAATTGATTCAAAAGATTCTGTAGACGATCAACAGTACACACAGGTTCTGCGCATTCGTTTCGTATCAACGAACAATATGATTAAATTGTACAACAGATGTTGCGGTTCTCAAAGCACACAGGTACATTTGTTGTTATTAAATATTGGACATCTGAAACGATCTGCTGTTAAGTATTTGATGTTCGTGTCGTTCATAACCTGGCCGTTATTTCAATGTGTTCGAGTAAACAAACGGAGGAAGGATCTGTGTTCGTACAGAAGTCGAGGACAGATTTAAAGATTGTTTGAGACGACTCCATTTACACGAAAATGAAACATTGTGCAAATGACGATAATAGTAATGAAATAGAACGGGGTAGACTTGAACAATACCTTATTTCTAATCTTTTAAGAGGATCTATGTTTTCCGTGCAAAATTGTACAACAGTTTTTGAAAAACGACCGTTCCTAGTACCCGAAAAATAATTGTTATAACAGTGTTATAACAATTTTGCTCACAATTTTGCTCACATATGTATTTAATTGCAGATGAAAATATTACTGAAATGTTTAAGAAAGCAAGCGCTCATCTCCTTAAAAGATTTGTTTTTTCTCAATAAAATACTTTATTTAATTTAAAAAAAAATGCATAAATCATATTCATTATTTTCTTCATCTTTTGGTTTGAAAAAAAAATTAAAAAACGGTTTCAAAAATGTATAATTTCAACAAATAATACTCCAGTCAAGAAATCGTCCGCACTGTCCTTTATATTTTCAAAGTAATCGATGTATAAGTATCATAGATAAAACAAAAACCGTAAATTTAGAACTGTTTATTCAATCCGAGCTTTGATTATCTATAAAGTAGTGATAAAAGTCAATTTAACAATCACGAATTTTTACTCTCAATGTTCGAGAACAGATATTAAATAAAAACATACTAGTAGAAGCGTACCGAAATGCAAAAATACATTTTTCATCCGAAGGCTTGTTTCGTTAATAACGAAAATCTTCCATGTACCAGCTGTCACTCAAACTAGAATGTTAACTTAGCACAAATGGGACAACAAACATCTTTATACTAGTACGCATACATGCTCTATCCATTTTCTTTAAGAGATGGGGAACAGTCGTCACTCCTCGACCGAAATTTTAACAAAACACATATATATATATACATATATATATATATATGTCATGTGTGTGTATTTATATAGAAAATTATATAAATAAATAATCTATTATATATATATATATATATATATATATATATACAATTAAAAATCAGTCCCGTTCACATTTTTTTCATGTTCTTTGAAGAAGATACTCTAAGTCAAAAAACGTCGAAAAACCAATGAAAAATGTGCAAGTGAAGTCGAACGCAGAAGCCATAATCATGACATTTTTCAATTCTCGAGGATTTTTTATCGTGAGTCGACACCGACAGGTCAAACAGTAAATCGATGTTTTTATCTTGAAGTTCTGAAACGGTTACGCGTTCGATCGAAAGAACCGGCTTCAAAATTAGAAAAATGGATCGTAGATCTTGCACGACGTTTCGTCGGTTCTTAACGAAGAACGAAATCGCTCCTCAGTGAATCATTTTTCACCGATTATACTCACCTGATAGGTTTGTATGACATCTGATCTTTCCAAAACTGACGATCTTGTTATAAATACATATATATATATATATATATATATATATATATATATATATATATATATATAGAAAAGATTGGAGAGATGTGAAACAATTCGAAGACTGATCTAAAACAGATTCTCAAAAATGATTACAAGAAGTGCTCCCATAACCATAAATGGTGTTAGTAGCAGTCTAGAGTATCTATAAGGCAAGTCAGGCAAAGTCACGGTTTCAGTTTTTTGGAATTTTGTTGCTGGATTATTCGAAAAAGGGAAATACAATCAACAGTGCCTATAACTGTACACTTTTAGACAAGTTACGAGCCATCATTGATGAAAAACGATCCAAAAAACAACGCAAAAAATCCTGTTTCATCATGACAAAGCTCCGGCTCATTCGTCGATACGACCAGCCGCCAAAATCCATTATCTTGGCTTCAAGTTGGTTCCCGTTGTCCCATCTGTATCAGACTTCACCTCCTCTGACTTCGATCTCTTTTCATAACTGTAAAAATTCCTTGTCGGGAACAGACTTAACGCAGATGAAGAGGTAATAGCCGAAGTAGATGCCTGTTTTGATGAGCTTGAGAAATCGCACTTTAACACAGGCGTAATGGCACTCGAGCAACGTTGGATGAAACGTATTGACCTTAAGGGTGATCATGTTAAAAAATAAAAATAATTTTACTCCCATAACTATTGTCTTTCTGTTCATTTCTAAAAAATTTTTTTTAAATCCCCTCGTACAAGGAATTGTTCCGAAAGACATCATTTTAATTTATAATTATTTTCTATACACGAACAGTTATGTCGCTAGTTCAGGCATTATTCGATCAAACCTGGTATTTATAATTTTTATGAGAACGTTATATTTTTTGTACTTCATCTTAACGACACTATTGACTTTTAATCTGTTTATTTTTATGGAAACATTTCCAAGTATTTGTGTACTTTTAAATGTTTTATGTTATCAAAAATTTATGAAAAAATAGAGTTTAGTATGGAGTAAAGTTAAAAAAAATTGAAAGATTGAATTCAGTTTAAGATTCAAATAATTCAGCTGCATTTTATCCATTTGGTACGTTTATACATTGTTTTTATAAACTTTACTTCATCACAACACAAATCTGACACCAGCTAAATGCAGACACACAAATCAATTTCTTTAAATTTCCCAAACTAAAAACCGATTCATATTCATATTTTCTATTCTTTGTTACTATGAATAGAATGGCCTTGTCATTGAAACACACATAAACAGCAATTAATAACAATTTCCTAAAGATTCTTCACCCCAAAAAAATGTTTATGATTTCTGGAAAAAGAATTCATTCGTGAAATTATATTTCTTATTATTAAAAGTATGCTTACAAAATGTCTATGCGGGTGAAAGAAACCTTATCAAAGCGAATTTAGACGTTAACTCTTTTCTCATATACAAAACAGTTTTATTCTTCACGGTCGATGAATTTAAAAGTATAACTTTTTGTATGCTTTCGCGAAGTTCTGTAATTTATATATCTTTATCGTTGTTGTTTAATTAAAAAACAAGCACACACACACTCACACAATTTATTACATTTTTTCCCTCGTCGTGTATTATTCTATAATTTGCTCTGTGCGCTTTACAAAATCAATTTCCATATATAAAAAAATATATGAATGGACATTAATTTCTGTTTAATTCCATTTAAATCATCCGAAATAAACGGCTTGTATTAGAGTTTTAATCTGCAGGATATAAATCGTCATGTATGTAAAGATTTTAATTTACAAATACTTGAATAAAACGAAATTCGAAAGAGATCATTCATTTTAAATCCATTTTTTTAACTGATGAGATTTTAAAAGTGAACAACTAACAAAAAAAATGTGGATTAATTAAAGGGAAATTTCATGTAACAGACGATATTGTTGATTAAATAATACTATATAATAAAAATGTTACAGGGATGCCCCGTTCCCATGACTTTTAATCGTTCCCTGATTGATTGATTGATGTCGGTCACGTGGTCTCTGCTCTATTTGGTTGGTATCAGTCACGTGATCAGTGTTTTGTTTCACGGTGTACAACGAGAGAGGGTGTACGAGTTCAGTGTAGGACTGATAAGACATTTATTGAAAATGTTTCAGTCGCTGAAGCTTTAGAGTAAAAAAATTGTTACAGATTTCGACATTGTACTTCGTTATGTTAATTTTTATAAACTTTTTCAATCAAAATTTGAAGACTTGTCTTTTACACGGATTATTTTTGTGTATAATTTGTTGATTTATGTCATTTGTTATGGGGGAGTGAGTCTTACCGATCGAGGGCAAATCTCCCGGGGAAGAGGGTGATGAACACAGCGAACAGGGTCAAATCCCACTAGTTTTTATTGAAGATTAAAACATTTATTTTGATTTTATCTGTACATTGTATCATTTATGTGACCTTCAAGCAACTATTTATGCTATTTCTTACAGTAAAAATACTGAAAATCTTATATAACTTGACTTTTAATAAAATTCTAAATCACTTCAACTGCTTTATCAGTTTTATTCAATGAATAAAATTAATAAAATTAAATTATAGATTAAATAAACACTTCAAAGACTTTGATCAACTCATATTTTATTAGAAATAGACAAAAAATATATAAAAAACTAATATCATTTCTCATTTATTTGCAATTTTTATTTTTAAAAGTCGACTAAATCGAACTGCGACCTCTGTTCGTGCGACCTCGACTTCGATAAGTCGCATCCAATATTTTCGCATATATTTTCTTCATCGCACGAACCGCAAACATTTTTCCTCGGAAAAGTTCTAAGTAGTTTGTAGAGCGAGGAAATAATTTATTTGTTAAAGTGAATTTAGCTACTGTGTCAGAACTGTATTGTAACGATCTGTATTTCAAGAAATATTCCTATAGTCCCTGTTATCTATAAACGGCATGTATTTCTTAAACTAAATTTTTATTTTTAAAAATCTGGGAGCTCTGCCCCCTGCTCGATTTACTTTTTCTTCGTAATGTTTAAACCCTTCTACTGAAATGAAGATTCTGATTCAACTAACGCCTTCAGTCGATCGTTATGAACTGAATAAGAACATCCGCGACCTTCTTCATCTTCAACGCTCTCACTCCAGACACGACATTTTTAATACCACCATTGCACCGTACGTTCTTCAACAGTATCCACACCAATATCATCGTTTAGTTTACGAGCAGTTCCTGGTGCTTTACATGCAGAAAAATCGCTCTTATTTGCTTCTTTTTCATATTTAATTCAATAGTTCGATTTATAGCAAAATTAATACTGAAACCAAAGTCTACGTTACCAAAATTCAGACCAAAAAATACACTTTAAAATCGTATTAACACGAACACGATGAAATTACACTTTCATTAGAAAAAAGAGTAGAATTCAAAAATCAAAATTAATTTCCTACCAACTTAATATAAAATTTCAATCTATACTGAAATCTGTATAAAATAAGTTTGCAGAGAGAGAATGATATTGCAAATAACTTTATTACTTTATCATATAAACAGATACAGTTATGTAAACTTTCGATGTAGCAATAGAAATGTTTGATAAAATTATTTTAAGAAAACAAATATATATATATATATATATATATATATATATATATATAATGTAAATAATTTTATTGAAATAAACATGAAACAAAAACGCGAACATCGCATAACATACAGCAAATATATGAAGAGATGCCTTGTTCGATTACATGAAATTTCATAACCCATCTCTGCAGCTCGCAGATTCCTATCCTAAACAAACCACTTTTACATGCAAACGCTCGAGCTAATACCTCATCACAGAATATCCTTGCGCTGTGAGGTCCAAGTTCCTGACCTGAATAATAAATTCGAGTTACTTGTAGACGTGTTTATATGCTACAACGCTTCGCAAAATAATTACCATTGTTAAACGTAACATAAGATGTCTTCATGTTCGTCGAACGCACTCGTTCCTCGTCGCAATCTCGACGCACGAAATAAAGACCTAATGCACATGGACGTGCGTTTCAAATGTAAATATTTCAATTCGTATTCGTGCGAAGGGCGCGGGCGAAACTTTCATACCGACTGGCACTGAGATCGGACGAAAACAACGATCCAAATCTGACGAACAAAAATAGTTAATTGCAACATTGGCCCGTGTGATTATTGACGTACATGTTGGCGGTCTCAAAACAACACTCTACCATGTTATTTTCAATAAATAAGGTCCTCGATGGGTGTTTTGGCGGTCCGTTCCGAGAAACAGATTTTGTTCTTTCGAAACAATTTCGTCTAATGACAGTGGATCGTTTCACATTTTCTCGACGAATTTAATCGAAAAGGATGCATACAAAAAGAATATATTTTCGTTGTGAAATGGTCGTCTCTTCTCAAATTATATCAGCAAGAAATGTGGACTGGCGAGTTCACTTTAAGAACTCTTAATAGAATATTAAGGGAAATACACACACGTTTGTTATTGTAAATCTCTGTATAAACAGAGATTTTTGTATAAACTTGTATAAACTTGTGAAACAAGGATGGAAAAACGAAATATAATGTTTATGTACAATAAACTATCTTTATCAGAAATGTGTTGAAAAGTTTAATTGATGCATGCATGATAGATAAGGGCCAATTTAATCATTCTTTAACGAGCTAGAATATAGAGACAGTTTTGTACAGGTTGTCCCAACGACAAATTTATATTTCAAGAAGTGATAACTGAGACAATCCAAAAATGTGCACAGGAAGACTGTACAAAACCCTCATCCGTACTGTCATATCATATGGAGGTGGAGCGTGGATCATGTCAGAGATAATGTTGAACACCGTCGAAAGAAGAATGTTGAGAAGGATAATTGGGCCAGTAAACGATTGAGGTGTATGCAGAATACGCTACAACTTCGAATTATATAAAGTCTAAAAGGAACTGAAACTATCGATCTTTATAAAAGTGCTCTGCCTGCGATTGGTAGGTCATAATGAAGGAATGCCGGACTTAAGAGTACCATAAAGGGCCTTGGATGGACAACCGGGTGGGAGAAGACCTGTAGGCAAACCAATATTCAGATGGACAGACAATCTAGAGAAGAATGCAGTGGAACTGTTGGGAGTAAGGAACTGGAGAAAGACTACCAGACGGAGGGATGTCTGGAGGCAGAAAATTGAGGAGGCGACCGCTCGATTTGGGCTCTAGCGCCATCGAAGAAGAAGAAGATAACTAATACTCTGTTTCATGTTTGACTTGTCTATTAATAAAAACAGTATGGTGAGACATGGAAAATTTATTTTTTTTTTAAATTACGGTTCCGACACTCTTAAAAGCGTTCCCTGAAATTGATGACGATTCGCTTAAAAACGTCATTGGAAATCTAGTTAATTTGTTGTTCGATGCTCGCCTTCAGTTCAGCTATTGTTGATGATAAATCATTGTACACTTTAGTCTTTAAGAAAGCCCATGGGAAGAAATCGGATGGTGAAAGATCTAGGCGCCGGGGAAACCAGTTGACGTCGCCTTTTCTTGAGATCACTTTTTCTGGGAACAGTTCACGTACCGCCGCAATAGAGCCATTTGTGGTATGGCACGTGACCCTGTCTTATTGAAATCAGGTGTCTTCATTATAGCCTTGATGACTTTGCAGCTGTGATCGAAAATAATCATCGATCATTTCGATATAGCGCTGCGAATTGATAATCAAAACAAGACTCCTGGTGTCTTCAAAAAAAATCGGCCCTATAATCCAAAAAGACGATATTTAGACCCAGACAGTGACTTTTGAGAAATGTAAATGGGGTTGGTGTTTCAATCATGGATTTATGTCTCCTCAAAAGTGGCAATTCTGCTTGTTCAGATGGAAATTCGAGTGAAAATGTGCCTCACCAGTGGAAAAATAATGCAAAAAGATGATATTGAAACCCAGACAGTGACTTTTGAGGAATGTAAATGGGGTTGGTGTTTCAATCATGGATTGCTGTCCCCCCAAAAATGGCAATTCTGCTTGTTCAGATGCCAATTCAAGTGAAAATGCTCCTCACCAGTGGAAAAAAACGTTACTGAAGTTGTCGGATTACTCAAACATCTCATTCACGAAATCTCACCTCAAAATGAAGTCATCCTCGTTCAAATCATGAACCATCCGAATCTTATAGACCTTAAGTTTTAGATCCTGTGCAAGAATTCTGTGTTGAGATGATTTTATCATGTTCAACTACCCGCTTCACCTGTGAACCGAACAAAGCGGGTCTCTCCGTACAGATTGTCGAACGCGCTCCACACTTTCATCGATTCGTGCCGAACGTGGATGAACACGGAGACCATTTTTTCCTGTCGAGCCGGTTCTTTCGAACTTATACACTCATTTCTTAATCAAGGTCGAACTCTCTATGCTTGTCCAATATCGTTTAATCGATAATGATTCCGAAACTTACATCAAACGGTTATTACAGACTTGTTACTCTTATAATACCCGCCCACGCAGAACGCGCGCTATTCTCCTCGGCACCAAGATATGCCAGGTGAATTTCCAAGAAGCGTTCTACATCTACATCTACACCCCTCGGTATCGCGCCTCCTCACTACCTAGGCGCGCTTTTCAACAAACAAAAGTAAAGTTTTCGTTGGGACCACCCTGTACTATTTATTTTTTATTAATTCTTACTAAAATAGAGTTCATAGATATTTGATTCACTATGAAATTCAACAAACTCGATATTTTCAGAGACCATTTCAGCTCTATTCTGCTTCTATTTTTATAAAATCTCTTTCAGATAATATTTCAAGCTAGCCATGTGTTTCAGCTTGCAACCATCCAATAAAAATTAAATACATTTTCCATTTTTCCTACTGGAACAACAGTAGTTATATTCATCTATTTATATTTGTCACGCAAATAAATTCCAGTATTTTCGAATATTTCAATATATTCACAATAAAATATCATTTATCTCTCTCTCTCTCTTTATATATATATATATATATATATATATATATATATATATATATATATTAGATGTGTATATTGTAAACGGAGCGAAATATCTACCCCTATTTTTAACATTAAACATTCTTGTATTTAAACATCCAATCATACTGAGAAAAAACATATTTTTCACGAATTGAATTCCAAATAGTATAAAAAAAGAAACTGAATAAGAAAAAATAACATGTCGGTGTGTTATCTTTTCATATCGTATTTGAATTCACTGTTATATTTTTCGGCTTGAAATTTTCTTGGAAATTCATGTTTTTTTAAATATTGTTAATATAACATCTTAACTCAAATGTATACATTTATATATATATATATATATATATATATATATATAAACATATATATATATATATATATATATATATATATATATAAACAAGCTTTGTCGACACGTGTGTGATATTGATTTTCGATTATTCATCATTATATAAAAATGTTATCCGGCATACAAAACTTTTTATATGAAAAAAACGTTTCTAAAATATACTGCCAATCTAATTACCAATATATTTAAATTTAAGAAATAAAATTTAATTATATATATATATATATATATCGGGTGAGCCAGAAAGAAAAGCACTTTTTAAAAGTATATAAAAATGAAACGTTCAGTTTCAGTCAAAATGTTATTTATTTGTGACATAAAATAATCCCTGAAAATTACATCTTAAAGATAAAATCGTTAAGATGATGTCCATAGCGGCGTCGACACTCCTCTAACCCATCCCTTGGAGTTTGGAGAACTTTCCGATATGTTGTTTGTGGAATTTTTTCGATTTCATGTCGGATATTTTCTTTCAATTGTGTAATTATAATAGACCCGGCCCTTCAAATACCGCCAAAAAAAATGACATCGAGATAAGTATTCGAACTGAAACGAACTTGAAATCAATTAGAACAATAATTCAATATTTAAAAAAACGATCAATCCAAACGTATGCTTCTCTACTATGAATATTGAATAACTTTAATATACTCTTCATCAGTTATTATTATTATTGATAGAGTGATATAAATCAAACAATATGAGTTTGCTTCAGATATCAAACATACAACCACGTGAATATATTATTATTGATTAGCTTTTCGCCGTAGACACACACATACAGAGTTGCCCACACGTCGCAATCTACCTTTAAAACATAAACGTTTGCGTGAACGTACATAAACAAGATGGCACACTGGCGTACACTCGTTCCATTCGAACGAAAGAAAAACAGTCCGATAAAAAGAACAAGACGTAATGCAGACGTCTGTGCACATAAATTTCACGTGTCAAAATACTGTTTACGATTTCTTACATTTTATATTTTTAATGTGCGATTTTCGTATCAAATAGATTGTATAAAATTTCGCATGTCAGTACAATTACATACAGTCTACTGATTTTGTTTCAGTCTTATCCTATCAGGTGGTGTCTTCAAATCAGATTCATACTGCATATGATCAAATTGTCTGTAAATAAATTTATTTAGTATTCGATATTCTATTATTTATTGGGTGTTGGAATTAATTCGTAGCGTTTTATTCATGCAAAAAGATCGTTTATTTTAAATGAAATTGAGAAAACATATCATTCAAAGTATTGGCCATCGTTAGCCACTAGTTTTTCCCATCTTTCGGGCAGGAGACGAATACCACGTCGAAAGAACGCCTCGTCTTTAGATGCAATCGACGAGTCGACCCGTTTTTTGCAATCTTCATGAGAAGTGAGCTTCTGCCCAGACAGGCCACGACTCATCGATCAAAACAAGTAGTAATCAGAAGGAAAAATACCTGGAGAATACGTTGGGTGAAGCAGGACTTCCCATTCGAGCGTTTCCAAGTATGTTTTGACCGGTTTTGCGACGTGCGGGCGAGCAATGTCGTGCTGCAAAATCACTTTGTCGTGTCTTTCAAACTGTTCCGGCCGTTTTTCGTTCAATGCACGGCTCGAGCGCACCAATTGTAGTCGGTGGCGATCCCCAGTGATGGTTTCATTCGGTTCGAGCAGCTCATAGTAGAACACACCCTTATGATCCCACCAAATACAGAGCATGGGCTTGGATCCATGGATATTTGGCTTCGCCGCTGGTGTTGATGATTGGCCGGGCTCAACCCATGACTTTCTGCGCTTGGGATTGTCGTAATCGATCCACTTTTCATCGCCCGTGACAATTCGATGCAAAAATCTCTTCCTTTTCTCTCGTCGAAGCAGCAGACAATGTACCAGCCCACACATCGATTGTTGCGATGGGTGAAATCGATGAATTAAAGTTCGAATTGCTTGCCCACCACCTACCATACTCCTCAGATTTAGCTCCAAGAGACTTCTATATCTTTCTTGACATCAAAAAATGGCTCGGTGGAAAAAGATTTGCGAATGACAATGCAGTCAGCGACACTGTAAATGACTATTTTGAGAACTTTGATAAATCGACCTACCACACTGGTGTAATCGCTCTAGAACATCGTTGGGAAAAGCGTATCGAGCTAAATGGAAATTATATCAGAGAAATAAATAAAAATCAATCCAAATAAATGTTGTTTTTTTATTCAGACCCGGGACTATTTTACCCTACCCTCGTATTAGTTGCACAAATTAATTCGGTGCCTTTTTTTATAGAAAATTAATGTTCATTTACAGAAAAACGGAATACATTCCAATCCCCTGAAAATATCCCCCATTATTTTAAATAAGTTATCTCTGTCTATTAGGCATTCGACGAATCTTTTGTTGCAAAAAAGATAAAGACTTTGAGCATATGAAGCCATAATGCATTTTCGGGCTTCTTCCACCGTTTACCCTTTTTTGTATTTTTTCCGCGTCACAACATCTTCCCCCTAAGCTAAACAAATCATTCCCGTGGCTTCTGCAGCATTTTTTTCTGGAATACGAAATGTATGCAATGCCTAACACGCTGATTTTCGGATGTCATCGTGTTCGCTATTGTCTTGTTTCGTTATGCTAATCGCTTCGGTAAGATATATGGCATTTTTTAACGTTCAGGTTGCCATTTTAGGCTCTTAAATATTTTAATGTAAAACCGTGTTATGGTTGATTCAATTTAAAGGCACCGAATTAATACATACACCTAATATTAACTTATCATTTAGAAATATTTCAATTGATCGTTTTGTATATTAATATTTTTCATTATTTAGAACCAGTGATTCGAACTGGTTCGTTTCAATCTTCTTAGAATATAGAATATATATGTAAGAGAGAAACGAGTCGTGAACTAACTATTTTACGTTTCATATAATGAAATTACCGAAAGCTGTTCGGCTTTGATCAAAAATGTTGAAAAAATCATAATTTATCATTTTTGGTGATATTTTTGCTTTGACAATGATGGTATTGCCATCGAAATGCGCATAAGCAACAATCAATAATGATTTATTGTAGATTTTTAACCAGAATTTTATTTACGGTTAATGTTTAGTGAAAAAACTAATTAATTTGTAAAAGTCTATTTAGCTACAATTTCATAACTGAGTGATCTTTGAATTTTTCTTAAAGCACATCATAATTTTTCCATACATCCAGATATGTCATTCAAAAAGGTTATTTTGTTAATTTCCGTAAGACGATTGTATTCATCTATCGATTAAAAACGAAATGATGAAATATTTCTAACCCTCTACGAATTTAAAATCGGACATAAACCGATAAAAAGTACACAGAGGATCAGTCAAAAAAATCTACGTTATTTATTCCAATATCATTACTCAACCGTGTGTAAATGTTGTTGTTTTTCTAATAAATCAATTTAAATGTACTGCACACCACTGTCTATGCACACTTTCTCAACAACCCTCATTTATAATTGTGTCTTGTTTTTCCAACACTTCACAAGCTGTCATCGGAAAATCTGCACGTCAAATTTTCACGTTTCATCACAAGTTCGTTTATTGTATTCGATTATTCGATTCGAATAGTCAACACAATTTGTGTGTTATTCTTCCATATCGAACATAAACAAGTTGTAATTTGAATTTTCACGTGTTGGTTATTTTTTTTCCAATAACCCTGGTAATAGTGACGAGTAGGTACACACTCCGACGATGTTTGTGAAATAGTAAGTGTTTTTATTACTTCATTTTATTCTGAAAACAAATTTTCGATTTGTGACCGTTTGTGTTTTGCATAAACAGCAGTTTGAAAGAAATATTTGCATGTGAAACAAGAGTATTTTTTAATTTTTTTTTTACAATTTGGTCAATTCAGTTTTATTTCTAACAAGTATTCCAGTATATTCGTTTTTTATCTATTCGAAATATTTTTTGGGAATAATTTCCAGCCAAAAAAAGATGAAATATGTACAGTAACTGATAAAATAGAGCCCCAGTTGTGTAGAAATGTTATTGAAAATTTTAACAAAAGCATGTTTACTTGTAAGAAAGCACGCGACGGTCGCATACACGATATTATTTTTCATTTATAAACGACATACCGCCAACTATTACTTACAATAAAGGAACTTGAAATTTCAGAGCGAATTCTGTGCTTTATTTCAAATTAAAAAATTGCTTACTTATTGGAAAACCTGTAAAAAACCTTCGACTGACTGACAACACTGAATTTATTGAATAAATTCAAATACCATTTATCTATTTTTTGATTTTTAGTAAAAGTGAACCTTTGTTTGCGGAACTTTGCCACTTAATTAATGTTTCTTTTTGAAAACACTGTTTCATTTCTCATCATATTAGATTTCAAGATGTTTTGATCGTTATCTATCATTAAACTAATACATTAATCAGTTAAACTTTCCTTCCAACCAAATAAATAAAGATATGAATTGAAAATTCTGAAATTCTATATATATATATATTAATAAAAAATATATATTTATCATTACATCAAATCACATTTATTATGTATAATGTTTATACGAAATGTAAATAAACTATTGGAATGAACTGTGTAACAAAAGGAACAACAATACTATATTTTCTATGTAAATACTGTACTAAATATTCAATCAGTTATATTATTTGATATGATATTTGATAAGGATAAAATATAAATGTGTTAACAGCAGAACGGTGAGCACATTTTTTGACTCTGTAATGAAAGTAAAAACTAGTTATTAATAAAATCAGTGATTTAAAAAAGCGCACACACCCAGTTTAACATAATTGTTTAAATTTCAAATTATATTGTCAATCGATGTGTTTTCTTCTCAATATAATATAAATTGTAGGTATGTGTATTTTTTTTATTTTCTGATTATACAAAATATTAATTAACAAGTAACAGGATCTTATCAACTTATTAATTTCGTCTCATACACTGTAAGGTTCATATTTAATGATTTACAGCATTCAAATAGTATGAATTATAATGAGGAAAGTGTGAAGAGTTCAAGTTTGACTCTCGTGTTAGGTTGGTAGGAAAATAATTGCGGTTTTTTTGTTTTCTGAATCCTGTCCTTGATTTCTTTCAATGAAAGTTCCACTTCATCGAGTCCGTGTTAATATCATTTTAAAGTGCATTTTTCTGTCTGTGTTTTGGTGCTATCGACTTCAGTTTTATTATTAGTTTTGGTTTAAATTAGGCTAGTGAATTAAAGATGGAAAAGAAGCAAATAAGAGCATTTTTTGTACGAGTTTAAAACGGAGGTAAAGCAGCAGAAACTGTTCATAAACTAAACGATACTTTTGGTGTGGGTACTATTAAAGAACGTATGGTGCAATGGCGGTTCAAAAAAATTCGTCGAGCTTCGAAGATGAAGAAGCTCGTGTGGGTACTTCTTCAGTTCATAACGACGAACTGAAGGCGTTAGTTGAATTGGAATCACGCACAATAATTCGAAAGTTTGCAAAAAAGTTAGGTGTTAGTCATCCAGCAGTTCCGGACCACTTAAAACAGCTGAGTGAAATCGATCTATATGAATTCGAAGGTCATAAACCGCCATTATTTTTCTGCCAACCTAATACCATGTTTAATATACAAGTATATATTCTTTTTCTTTTTTCATCGACAACTGAAGCCTCTGTAGGTTTATCGAACTTACTCTTCAGACATATTCGTCGAAATATCATTTTCTCTTACGATGGGGGTCGAGCGTAGAACATGTCACACCGTATGCAGAAGGAATAATATAACGAACTTTTGTTCAGTGCAGTGGATATGTGAGAAGAAATACATACAACTAGCTTCTCATATCTACATACATGTATGACAAAAAATGCGTGGAAAAACATAATAAATATTGAAATATTCTTCCTATGTTCGTTTGAAGAGCTTATGAGACAAATTTCAAAGTAGGGCTTTAAACTAAATTCAAAAAAGGTATTTATCATGTGTACAAATTAATTCGGCGCCATTTTTTCTCACAAAGTGAAAAACGGATTACATTTCAATCCTCAAAATATCCGCCATTATTTTATGTAACTTGTCTCTATCTATCGGGGTGAGTGATGAATCCCTTATCGTGAAAAGATGGCTGCTTTGAGTCGATGAAGTCGTAATGAATTTTCGTATCCCTTCCAGTATTTTAGGATTTTCTGCATGTTTTATGCGTCAAAGCTTCCCCCAAATCCAAACGAATCATTTCTGTTGCTTCGGCAACATTTTCTTTAACTGGAAATGAAAAAAGTTTGCAGTGCCTGGTATGTTGCTTTTCGGACGCTATCAGGTTCGCTGCTGTTTTGTGAGGTTATGCCGACTGATTAGCGAGGAGGGTGTTTTTAAATGTTAAGATTGACACTTCAAAAGCTTAAGAACTCGTGGAAATATTTTAATTTAGAACAGAATTATGATTGGTTCAATTTAAAATCACAGAATCAGTTCTCACACCTGATACATTTTCTTATTTTTTAAACACTTTATTCACAAACAAACAGTGCGCCAAATATGACGAATGGAAGAACACAAATCAATGTACAATAACTGTACATCTTTTACAGAGGAACGTATCGAATCGAATATCGAGAGCAGCGTCGCCGATCCTGAACACAGAGTTGAGGAAGTGTTTATCGCGAACGCGCATCGATTAGATGAAAAAAAATAACAATGAAAGTGTTCGCCGTTGATTTCGACAGAAAAGTTAATAACTGGGTATCGAAGGACGAATCTCTGCATTCGTCTATCAAATACATACTTCTTATAGCGCAGTGTTTCGCCATTATGCCAGTGTCGGGCATTTTGAAAAACGTTAAGCATCTCAACTTCCGTTGGCTATCGTTCAAGACAGTATACTGCTTTTTTACAATAGCGTCGAATACTGTCATGCTAGGATATTCGCTGATGTACTTTTTCAGTGGAAATTTAAGTTTTTATAAGAGCAGTGAGTATACAAACATTGATAGCATTTCTACTTATATATATATATATATATATATATATATATATATATATAAGTATATATATATATATATATATATATATAAACGTTTCTAAATGCAAAATTCTTTAACAAATAGACTAATGTGGTTATTTTGTATCACACAATGCACAATTTTATATTTTCTTGATATTTTTTTTGTTTAAAAAACGATTATATTATAATATATTAATTTTATCCACTATTTCATAAATATATTAGGTGTTGGAATTATTTCGTAGCGTTTTACAAGAGATGGCAGGTAGTACATTCTTCCATTGTTCCCTTTAACCAAATATTCCCCGTAAAACAGCTGTCCTTGGGCGTCAGTTTCAGTATATTGTCATTGGGTTGAAGCGTAAATGACAACACTTTGTACTCTATCGAATGTGTCGGATTTCGTGCCGGATAAATTGTTTTTGCGGGGAGTTCTACTTCATTACTTTAACATGAAAAAAAGCGCTGCCCAAAGTCGTCGTATTTTAGTGGAAGTTTATGGTGACCACGCTCTAGACGAGCAAATGTGTCGGAAGTGATTTGCACGTTTTAAAAGTGGCGATTTCGGCCCGGAAGGCAAGGAACGACCTGGACAGCCCGAAAAGTTCGACGATGAAGAATCGGAGGCATTGCTTAATGAAGACCCATGTCAAACACTTCAAGAATTGTTTGAATCGTTGGAAATTGACATGTCAACGGTAGGAAAACGCCTTAAAGCCATGGGAATGACTTAAAAACAAGGAAATCGGGTCCCGGACGAATTGAAACCGAGGGACGTTGAAAGGCGTTTTTCTACCTGTGAACTGCTGCTTCGACGGGAGAAAAGGAAGCGATTTTTGCATCGAATTGTCACGGGCGATGAAAGTGGATCGATTACGACAATCCCAGGCGCCGAAAGTCATGGGTTAAGCCCGGCCAACCATCAACACCAGCGGCGAAGCCAAATATCTATGGTGTGGGGGGAGGGGCAACGAGACCCCCATTCACCTCCTCGCGGAATATCCGGCATGGGTCAATTTAAGGCGACGATGGTTTGGGGAGTTTTCCCTCAACCGCGGCCGAACTAGGGTCTGTAAACTCGGGCAGACTGATAGGCTTCTGGAAGGAAGCGAGACTTCCCGAGTCGTTTTGATCGGCCGAGGGAATGCAAAATGGACTTCGAGTCTAAGTTCCGGGAGGCAAGATAGCTTCCTCCTCCCACAAACATTATCTATCTATCTATTTATGTCGATAATAAATATTGAAATAAATTACGAAATGTATTTTTAACAGAACTACCGTTTTCATAACACAATTGTATTACTTCAGTGCGTTGCATACGAAGCCATAACTAAAAATGGCAATGGCTAAAACCTCAACAAATATCAAAGAAATACCGCTATCAGTTTGACATTTCTAAAATATAACCTCTTAAAAAATTGCGTTCCAATGAGAAAACCCTTTATAACCGGTGAAAAATTCGATAATAATAATAATAAATAGAAATTATTCGATAGAATTATTTTCAATTCATATATTCTATATAACAAATAATATATAAAACATTAGTAATATATATATATATATAAGGGGGCTTGGGCCCCTGCACGCTGCGCTCACCAACCCACGGACTCGCTGCACTCGCCTACTTATCAATTATAAGCCTCTGCTTGTAACCGAATGAAACAATAAACATATTTTTTTAAAACTCATCTATGTCTATATAATCATTATCATAGACAGATTGCAACGTTCCTGTTTTATATATAAGATAAACATATTTCGGTGCCACGAAACTTCGACGTCATCGAAAAATGTTTATGGATAATTTTGATTTTATATATATATATATATACATGCACACACACACACACATATTCTATATATATATATATATATATATATATATATATATATATATATATATATATATATATATATATAATATATATATATATATATATATATATATATATATATATATATATATATATATATATATATATATATATATATGTATATATATATATATATATAATTTACTATCTAAAATATGAATTATTTTCAGTGAGTGTAATATTCTTCACGTGTTCACTTTTTACAACAATTGGGTTCATTAATTTAGCAAAAAAATGGCCACACTTGATGCGTGAATGGTGTGAAGTTGAAAAGCAATTGAACAATTATCCAGTGGTCAGAACGTCACATAAAATCAAATTTGTTGCAGCGATCGTCCTTTCAGCAGCTTTCGGTAATTTCATTATATGAAACATAAAGTAGTTACTTCACGACTCGTTTCTCTCTTACATATATAGTCTATTCTGGGAAGATTGAAACGAAGTGGTTCGAATCACTAGTTAGTTCTAAATAATGAAAAATATTAATATACAAAACGATCAATTGAAATATTTCTAAATGATAAGTTAATATTAGGTGTATGTATTAATTCGGTGCCTTTAAATTGAATCAGCCATAACACGGTTTTACATTAAAATATTTAAGATCCTAAAATGCCAACCTTAACGTTGAAAAATGCTATATATCTTAGCCAAGCGGTTAGCATAACGAAACAAGACAATAGCGAACACGATGACATCCGAAAATCAGTGTGTTAGGCATTGCATACATTTCGTATTCCAGAAAAAAATGCTGCAGAATGGTTTGTTTAGCTTAGGGGGAAGATGTTGTGACGCACAAAAAATACAAAAAAGGGTAAACGGTGGAAGAAGCCCGAAAATGCATTATGGCTTCACAGGCTCAAAGTCTTTATCTTTTTTGCAACAAGAGATTCGTCGAATGCCTAGTAGATAGAGCTAACTTATACAAAATAATGGATGATATTTTCAGGGGATTGGAATGTATTCCGTTTTTCTGTAAATGAACATTAATTTTCTATAAAAAAGGGCACCGAATTATTATTTATTTCTCTAATATAATTTCCATTTAGCTCGATACGCTTTTCCCGACGATGTTCTAGAGCGATTACACCAGTGTGGTAGGTCGATTTGTCAAGGTTCTCAAAATAGACATTTACAGCGTTGCTGACTGCATTGTCATATGCAAATCTTTTTTCACCGAGCCATTTTTTCAGATTAAGACAGATATAGAAGTCTCTAGGAGTCCATCGCAACAACTGATGTGTGGGCTGGTACATTGTCATGATGAAACACCACTTTTTTTTCGTCAAATAGGGCCGTTTTTTCTTCATTTCATCTTTCGAATGCTGTACAAAGTTCGGATAATACTCGTTATTAATTGTTTTTCCATTTTCAAGGTAGTCAATGAAGAGTATTCCACGCGCATCACAAAAAACATTCGCCAATACTTTACCAGTCGATAGAATTGTCTTTGGCTTCTTTGGAGTTGGTTTAGTTATCACAATCCATTGTTTCGACCGTTGTATTGTCTCAAGAATGTAGTGATGAACCCATGTCTCATCAATCGTTATGTATCGACGCAAAAATTCGGTTCGGTTGCCCTTATAGAGTATCAAACAATCGATTGAAACGTCCTTTCGACATTGTTTTAGGTCATGTGTGAGCAAAGACGACTCCCATCTAGTGCACAGCTTTATCGTACCCAAAATTTTCATGTAAGATATTGCGTACACGTTCCGTTGATGTGCTAAAAGTATTTACTATCTCACTCACTTTCACTCTACGGTTTCCCAAAAGGTTTTTATAGATTTTTTTCACTCATTTCCGGAGTAGTTACTTCGATGGGACGTCCACTGGGTGGTTAATCACTGATGCTCGTCGAACCCATTTTAAGTTCAGCATCCCAGCGCTTAACAATTGTATTCGATGGAGAGGAATCCCCCAACGTTGAATTCAGCTCATTTTTTATATCGGTCGCACTTAAGCGTTTCAAAAAAAAATATAATCCGGGACTAATTTCCACTTTTTCCATTTTTAAGTTCGGCGGGCTGTCAGTCCAATACTAAACAACTTATCGTCTTCGAGAAGCTTCGAACATAAGCATATGAAGAATGAAATCATGCGACGCTATCAAAATATTGAGGGTGGTAGCGCGGTCTATATGTGAGACCTGGAACTATTCACCCTACCGTCGTATATTAAAAAAAATGCATAAAACATCAAATAATAGATTGTTTGGTGTAATCATATTTCTATGTTAGAATATTATAGGTAACATTTTCAAGAATTTGTAATTGAAAAAAATATATATTGTTTCAGTTGAACATGCAATGTCCGTGTGGTCTGGCATCCCTTCGATGAAACCGTGTATGAATGATACTAATTTAGTTGAAGCATTTTTCGAAAGATCGCTCAAGCACGTATTCACCTTCACGAAATACACATTATGGACAGGCATATGGGCACAATCGAGTACATTTCTGGCGACATTCTCTTGGAATTTCGCAGACTTATTCATAATGATTGTAAGCATCTCACTGACTGGATTGTATACGAGGATCAAGATTAAAATTGAAACTGTTCATGTTCATGTGAGTAAATTTTCTGTCAATGAACTATCTTTTTATTTGTTTCATCATCGTCACGGAAATTGAAAACCTATAAGTATTAAGAAACAGTTCTAAAATATAATATTTTTTGTACGGATTCAACAAGTGTTTCTTAACTGAATTTCCGCAATTAAAAACATGCACGTGCTATGATACTGTGTTCATTATTTCAGTTTACACATCAAGTCTATTGGAGACAAGTACGTACTGATTATAATCGTGTAACAAATCTCTGTAGGATGCTGAACGAAGCAATATCTGGAATTGTATTTTTGTCATTCTTCAATAATCTATATTTTATTTGCGCTCAACTGTTACACAGCATAAAGTAAGTGTTCACACTTTTTATTTTATCATGAACGACTTTTACAACATTCGGCAACGTTACAAAGTATCGAAATTTCTTTTACACTTCCGTTAATATTTATATATATATATATATATATATCTTCTTAAAATAAAAAAATTACTAAACTTCCTATCGACTTATTAACAATAAACTGAAATTTATATACAGAAATATACATGATAAACGATTACAAATTACTGAATATTTCTTTTTAAATAAACTTATAATTGCTTCATTTATTATTTGACTGCGAACAAACATGTGTTTATATTTTTAAATAAATATATATATATATATATATATATATATATATATATATATATGTGTGTGTGTGTGTATAGTGTGTGTGCCTAAAAAATGTGTGCACAATTTAATCGTTGACAACTTTTTTATTTATTTTCATAAATTGAATTTTCTTTCTACAATTAAAAACCAGTCCTGTTCCGTCACTTTCATTCGTGTTCTGATTGGATACCAATATGACAGACCTGAGAACTACTTGCATTAGCTCAGTATGTTTCTGTACCATCGAACATATGTGTAACTTACTATAACTTGTCTGTATTCTAAATTAAAATTAGATCCCGATTTCCTCTCATGGATCATATATTAACCCATTACTGATATTTTTTACTGATAATTTCACTGGATGTATGGGTAGTGTATGCATATTTCGGGTTATGTCACTAGAAGTAAGTTAGATGCATAGAATAGGAACAAAAATTTATGATTAATATCGAGTTTGGTGGTTGAAAATCATTAAAATATGAAAAACATTTCGAAATAGTACTATTTTAAGCGAAAAAACGGGTTTTTAGTGATAATTTCACTGGATATATGGGTAATGTAGGCATATTTCGTGTTACATCAATCAAACTAAGTTAGTTTCATAGAATATAAACAAAAATTTACGATAAATTTCGAGTTTGGTAGTTGAAAATCATTAAAATGGGAAAAACATGTCAATATATCGCTATTTTCGGCGAAAAAAAACGGGTTTTTACTGATTATTTCACTGGATATATGCGTAATGTAAGCATATTTCGTGTTACTTCACTAAAAGTAAGTTAGTTTTATAGAATAGAAACAAAAATTTACGATAAATTTCGGTTTGGTAGTTGACAATCACTAAAATATGAACAAATATGTCAATATATCGCTATTTTAAGCGAAAAAAACGGATTTTACTGATTATTTCACTGGATATATGGGTATTGTATGCATATTTCGTGTTGTTTCAATCAAAGTAAGTTAGTTTTATAGAATAGAAACATAAATTGAAATATATATATGTATGTATATATATAATGTACATATATATATATATATATATTCAAAAATAATTTTTTTTATTTAAGAAAAATCTTACAAGAGAACATATTTACCAACAGTTTATTTATTTCAATAATATCTAAAAAACATATTTTTATTTGCAATAAACCAATATTTCATACACAAACTTACTATAAAATGAAAAATCAGAAAAAATGTCTATATAAATAAACACACACATACACAAACACACACACACACACACATATATATATATATATATATATATATATATATATATAAATAATATATATACGAGGTGGCGCAAGAAGAACGAAAATGTTTAATACATTAATCTTTTTTTTGGTAATATTTTCATCTTTCTTTATTTCCCGAAATATGGTATAATGATAGAAAAAATGTCCTTATTACACATGAAAAATGACATCACGCAAATGATGCGCATTCTCGGCTTCAGAAAATCGAGCTACTCCTGAAGCGTTCTCCGTCACTTCTCTCAGGGTTTATGGACACAACCCTCGAATTTCTTCTCGTGTGTCGTTCTTTAGCTACGTGATGGTTTTTGTCATACTGACATATACACATTCTTTAATGTAGCTCCGAGGGAAAAAATCGGAGGGCTCAAATCAGGCGAACGCGCTGGTCAATTAGAATCGGTATTTGTTGGAATTAAGCGTTCGCCAAAAATGGCCCGCAAAAGTTCCATAACGGGGCTTTCTGTGTGTGCTGTGGCTCCATCTTGTTAGAATCGCATCCGTGGACGATCATCTACAACTGGCCGCAAAATATTTTCTTTCATCTTACGGTATTGAGCAACATTTACGGTTACAGCAATACCGTCTCCATTTTCCAAGAAATAAGAGCATATAATGCTTTCGGACGTTACTCCGCAACAAACAGTACACTTAAGTGGATATAATTGTGACTGATCAAGTGTTCTTGGATTCTCTATAGCTCATATTCTGCAGTTTTATCTATTCACAAAGCCATTTAAGTGGAAATGAGCTTCATCGCCCGTAGTCAAATTGTAAATAAATTCATTATTTTCTTGTACTTACTGGCGAAAACGATTTACAGAATCAAATCGATGCTGATAATGTGTTGGCTTTAGCTCTTGCACAAGCTCCACTTTGTATGGGAACATTTTTAATGCGGCCAAATCCTTTGCAGTGACCTCCGAGATATTCCAAGTTTAGTTGAACGTCTTCTGATTAACATTTCAGGTCTTTAGTCGATACTCTCCTGTACACGTTGAATATTTGCCACGGTTAGAGCTGAGCGATGCCTTCCATATCCTGGACGATTACTAACTACACCTTGTCGAAAACGTGCAACCGAACGATTAATCATGGACTCCGATCGTCCTGTTCGAACATTGAAATAACGACAATACTCTCGCTGTGTCAACATAACTGAACGCTGATTTTTGTAAAAAAAAAATCAATCATTTCGGTACGTCGTCGCGTCGTGTATCTTTCCGCGATAAATTCCGCAAGTTTTATTCATAAAATTCTGAAAAGAACATAACAAAAAACATTTATACAAAAAAAATCATCGACCATCCAAACGCGTTCGGTCTTCTTACGCGGCCCTGTGTATATAAGTGTGTCTGTGAGTATGTACACCACAGAATCCATGTTATATTTTAAATAAATCGATACCTGAGATGCATCAGGCAAGAGCTCGATTCGAGAATAATGTAATAGACGTGTTTATGTACTGAAAAAAATCTTAACGCTAGCGGAATCCACTTGAACAAGCACTTTTACTCGCATCGACTGGAAATTTATGTGCGCCTACTCTATTTTTACAAAAATCCGAACTCGGATAGAGTACATGTTCGTTGATAAAAAAAAAATGTATAAGAATATGAGAAGCTAGGCTGGAGATATTCTTAAATTCTTTCTTTATTATTGATTAAATAAAATGGAACGTTGTGTATATAAATAATGTGTGTGTGTGTGTGTATTCTCTATAGTTTTAGAAAATTATATCCTGTTATGTAGAAGATATATTTAATTATGATCATAGTTTCGTAATAATATTACAACCTCATCAACCCACACTAACCAAGTGTAACGATTATTAATACACTTCAGTAAATTAAATAACTGTTCTAAATAGATTTGATGGAAACAAGACATGGAGAGATATAGTTCAATGATTAGATAATTTAATATAACCCTATACACACACACACACACATATATATATATATATATATATATATATATATATATATATATATATAAAGACATTTGAGAAGTAAAAAATTCATTCTACATAGAAGATTTTTATCAAGGCCATTCTTCTACATAATCTTCCCTAACTTCCGCACACTTAGTTCAAGTATTAATGAGCTTCTGGACTGCAATAATCTTTTCGATTTCTTGAACAACCACTTTTCCATCTTATTAATGAAGGGAGTTCACTCCTAAATCATTTAGTAAACATTAATAAGACATGAGTCGATCATTACTGATTAAATAGTAAGCGATAAAGTCTATTGTGTGAATATCCGTCATCGGCAACATCGAGAACTAAATAAAATCCGAATTGAATACATTTTTCTAAGTGTATGAAAAAGTTGTAATTTTGATTCATTTCTTACCCAACGGCGATACAATAAATAGAGACAGTTACTGTGAACTTTTGCACGGACTGGAACCGAAAATCGTACAAATGGGACGTGAGAAACGTTCAGAAAGTGTAAGTGTAGTGGCTAACGATGGACAATTCTTTGAATGATATGTTTTTTCAATTTCATTTAAAATAAACGATCTTTTTCCATGAAGAAAACGCTACGAATTAGTTGCAACACCCAACATATATATATATATATATATATATATATATATATATAAAATTCTTTCCAGACTTTATAATATTTTTTTAAAAACCAAAAGTTTATATATCTAGTATTTATTTTCAAATTGATTTACTATATTTCTGTAAACAAGCAAATATTAGGTTGGTAGGAAAATAATTGCGGATTTTGTTTTCTGAAGTCTGGCCTTAATTTTTTTCAATGGAAGTGTCATTCCATCGTCTTCATGTTGTTGTCATTTTAGGGTGTATTTTTCGGTCTGTATTTTGGTAACATCGACTTTTGTTCTATTATTAATTTTGCTTCGAACTAGAGCTTTCGAATTAAAAATGGAAAAAACACAAATAAGAGCATTTTTTTTTCTATGAGTGGTGGTAAAGTAACAGAAATTGCTCGAAAACTAAACGATGCTTTTAGTATGGGTACTGTTAAACAACGTACGGTGCAATGATTGTTCCAACCATTGCGTTCTGGGGACGAGTGCCTTCTTCAGTGCACTACGACCAACTGATTGCGTTAATTGAATCATAACCATGCACAAAAATTCGAGAGCCTGGACAAATGTTAGGCATTAGTCATCCAACAGTTCTGGACCACTTAAATTAAAAAAATTATATGAATTTGAAGGTCATGAACCGCAATTATTTTTCCATGAACCTAATGGTAAATAAATTAAAATGCTTTCTTCTGTTACAACCTACTTCTTATTACAATATAGTCTGATTTTGACCGTAAATCACATACAGTGACTGGTTTAATGGTAAGTGTGTAGATGCAATCTTTTCAGGTGGCTTGTAACTGTGTTAAGATATTTTTTAAGCTGCAATCAGATACAAGCTACATCAAGATGTCACAAATCCCGAAATCAGTCATAACCAATAACTTCATACGGATCAAATCCATTGTTATCAGGAATAGAAAATGTTGTAAATAAATATCAGTGATTCAGTATATTGGATCAATGATAAATGGATACTGAAAATTATTAATAAAATAACACTCTATTTCTTAGAAACCTAAAAAAACCGTGGTCAAATAGTAGAACGATCTTAAACCGTTTCGGTCATTTAAAATATTAAAAGTGTATTGAACAGTCGAAAATATATTAAAAAGTTGATGAAAGTTTGTAAAATTAATCTTTTTTCCATTCTGAAAGTATATATAAATTTTGAAATCGACCTCTATGTCATTTAAGACGAAATTTGAATTTGAATTTTCAATATTTTTACACATGTTCTCGTAGTAAAATGTAATATTGTCGATTGAAACAGAAATATATATATATATATATATATAAGACTTTGAGAACTGTTCCATTTTTTTCAATGAACAGGTCATGAATAAATTAATGTTTGTGTAAAATTCTATTAAAATTCCCTTTACCGCCTCACAGAAATCAATTATAATTCATCAAAATATAGTTTGTTCAATTCTTTTAATTTCTAAGTTTTAAAAATTTATCAACATGAAAAAATAGTTGAGAACGAAAATATTACAGATTTCTATTTTTTAACAAACAAAAGAATACACATGGCTACATGATTTAGAACGCACTCTTTCTCTCTCATACTCTTTATTTGTATGATTTTCTAATTCGTTTTTCGTCCAGTGCGTGAACCTGTCAATTTATAAATCATAACTGAACATTGTTTTAGTGCTGTCACGTTTTACAATTCGAAAAATTTACTGAATATTTCAACAAATAAGTGTTAATTATTTGATAAATGTAATATGTAAATGTTTTTTATTCATATCTAAGTATCGTTCGTTAATTTGTGTCGATAAATATTTAAATTTAAAACTTTTTGCTACTTCACATTGAAATCATGGCGTTATCAGATTCGAATATACTGTCATAGTAAGTAATAATACTGATAAATTTATCTGAAATGATCGTCTGAAAAGAAAAAAAACATTTTAAAATTCATGTTTAATGCACTCATTGTCATATATGTCGCTTACAATTTTAACTGTTTACACATTTTGAAATTTAGATAATTTTGTCTGATATATCTCCATCGCATCGTTGATATAATTGTATTCGTTCATCTAAATTATCTATAAACTAATTTACTTAATTATACTTTCAGACCTACAGATAATATTGTTAACGGAGTATACTTTTTCTATTCAATGACTTATCTATTACTCCGTGCTCTCGCAGTCACAATCATAGCATCGAGCATAAATGAAGAAAGTAGAAGCCCTCTTCCTACTTTATTTACAGTACCATCGTATCTTTACTATCCAGAAGTATGTTTAAAAAAATTTTTTTTTGTTTCACATGATCTTCACTTATGCACTTTTTTTTGTTTTATAATACTTCACTGATCCACGAGCCACAAAAATTTTTCAGATCAAGAACAGTCAGTAATTGACTATTGATCATTTTTGACTATCACTTATACACATTTCAGCAACGATGCCATTATTCTCAAAACGTTAAAAGACGCAAAACTCTCATCATACATTTATATAGTTTATACAACGTATAAAAAATCATTAAAAATACTTTATGATTCCAGCAATATCTTTTCTTTCTTTTGATTTCATACTAAATCAAAATTACTCAGTATTAGAAATAATTATTGTAATTCAATGATTTCTATGTACAATGACGAAAACTCTGTATAATGAATTATATTTCTTTCTAGATCAATCGATTTATAAGACAAATTGATACGGAAGTCGTTGCAATTACAGGGATGAGCTTTTTCTCAGTGCGGCGTGAAATGGTTCTATCTGTAAGTTCTCTTTATTATTATTAATATAGAATTCAATAAAAAAAAATACAATTAGAGACAAGGTGAATTGAGTTAACAACTGGTAAACACATCAATACGTTTCCATTAAATCCACTTCGTACACGAACATATAAAATCATATGAATAAAAACAAATATCGAACCATTTACTCTAAATTGTATTTCCAATGTTTTTGTAGAACATTACACATATTAAATTTGAATCGTAAATACTGCATGTTTGTACAACTGCATGACATGAAACATTGTCGATTAATAAAAATGGAATAAATATTTATTACATATATTTTGTATCAGTGGCGCAAACATGTTATTAAAATCAACCAGTGTCATCGTTTATTCTTAATACACGTTTTACATACATAACGAGATGATTGCAATTAAGCTTTTCCTGTAAATTTCATTTGTACACACAAACTCACCCTCGCAGTGGAAACCAATAATG
>CM068323.1:6155142-6215142 GCA_034766995.1 Acanthacorydalis orientalis | reverse complement strand
CATTAAGTTTCGTTCTTAGGTATTTTTTAATGTTTAAATATATTATGTTGTAAAGCCCAATAAACAGTTTTGTCTTTCTATTTTCCCGTCAATTTTGACGGGCTGTATACTAGTCACTAAATAATATCAAGATTTACACAAATACTTTATATAAAATTTTATGTTAACGAGTCTATAAACGTTAAAAACGTACAATTTGTAAAGTATTTTAAATCAGTATAAACGCTAACACCTTTTTTAATTTCAGATTGTTGGAACGATTGTTACATATGAACTTGTACTAATACAATTCCAAGCAAATAAAGATGATAAAACATACAATGATACATTAATTGACAATACAACAATAGCTCCATGTTTTTCTTATTAAATGAAACATTAATTTGTGGATTCAATCAGGTATGGATTCAATATTTTTATGAAAAATGTTATTTACAAAAGTACGCCTGTCCTGTACACATCAATATATATATATATATACATATATATAATGTCCTTGGTTAAAAAATTTAGAAATAAAAAGAATCAAAATACATTTAATATTTTGAAACATTTATTTTTTTTCGAGATTTTCATCAATTTGAGTTTGAAATATGTCTTCAATAGATAATTTACTTGCAGTGAATTTATAAATAGTGTGTCTTTGAAACACATGATCAATTATAATTCACGATTGATAGTTAATACAGATCTAGAAATATTTAACATTAATCTAAATTGATTTTGTAAGAAACCAGTCAATAGTTTAGACTATCTGCAAAATTCAAGTATCTACAAAGTATCATAGATATTCAATCGTTTGTTTGTGGGAAAATTGTTGTTGCAGTGCAGCTCCATTAATCGTTCACTTTCGCTCCTTCAATCTATCTTTTAGTTAGACCGAATATAAAAATATTGGTAACATTATTCAACCATTAGGAAGAAAGGATACAGCTGCACAAACATCTCCGATAGGTCAACTACTCATTGATATTCCAACTAATATTTAATTAGAATATTTTTAACCAGATAAATTTTTTTGCTTGTGTGCAATAAAAAAAAGAATTCATTTGTGGAAGTGAATTTAGTTGTCAGAACTGTATTATGATAAATCTTCTGCTCATTTTCAAACATAAAATATATCGAATTTAAAACCAAAGCTTCTGCCTTCCAACGTAATTTCAATTTTATATCCAATAAGTGTCAGATAACGAAAAGTTTAAAATATTTTTAGAAAATGTTTGTTGCATTACAGATAATCAATAAAACAGGACAGAACTTAACAAAGCCTCGTTTCTTACATGCGATAAATTTACTGATTGATGTATAAAACAATATATTCAACACAACCAGATCCATAACTTACATACTTTCTGTAACAGGAGAACATCTTACTCCGCATAAAAAGTTACGAGCACTGAGGCTCACGACTCGGACAGCTCGATTTTTTTTGTAATCTCATGAATCTGAATTTTTATTAAGTGGTAAGGCACTTTTCGTATCCCTCCCTGCTCCCTAACGGGACTTCATCTCGCAATTCAGCCAGCGTAGCTCTAAAATGCCTGCGAGGCCACCCTCTTAATGGTCTGAACATAATTTACAATCATATTATTAGAATTTATAGAAAAAAGTTAATGTCTAATTTCATACCTTGAAACAATGAAACTTACATCTCAAGTTCATTGATTTGATGATTTTTATATATTATCAAAAAAATAAACTAATAAATATGTATATCAATACATAAAAAATATGTGTATGTTAGTACAGTTAACACTCAGAAAATATATATGAAAAATGGTTAAAAAATCTGTTATTTTTTTACATTAATTACATTGGTACTCATGCTTTAATAAATAGTCATAAGTATTTGTTAGTCTTCAGCAATACTTACATTAGATGAGATATTGAAAATAAACAATATGAAAAAAGTTGTTCAATATTATTAAAACATATTACATATTTGTTTTTTCCTCCAATATTATAGCATTAAAATTATAACTGCATGTTTTTATAGCAATTATCCCACTGATGCATTATCCTGATGGTCTTCATTCTTTTGGATCATTTGTTTTTATTCCCTACTAGTTTCTACATATGTGCTATTACCAAACACATTTTAGCTAATAGTAGAAAACAAAAATCCATGACTCAAAACAAAGAAGGCAGCCTGGACAACACACTACTGAATACTGTTTATACAGGCTCTAGAAAGTAATTTCAAAATGCTACAGTCTTTTCATTATATTGAAACCTTCATTTTTTAAAAAATATTTGTATCTAAATACTTATTTTATCTGACCTATAAACATGCTACCTATATACTCGTATGTATAATGACTAATTCAATTCTGTTTTTGACAACAGAAAAACTGCAAAAAATAGAAATAAATTGTATACGACTGTCTATTACTTTGTTTCACATACTTTAATAAAAACAAATTGCAATATAAGAATGTATTTTTCTTGTCATACACTAAAATATTACAGGGAAAAAAGCGCATATACTTTAAGTAATAAATTGTGAATCAAACTACATATAAATAATATAAAATAGTAAACACTTCACGTATCTTGATAAATTTCAAAACAAAGAATATTACATTAAAAATACACAAAGTTCTTTCCAATTAAATTTCTTTAAACATCAAATCAGACAAGTAGATGATAAAAATAAATAAATGTGTTTATGTGTGTGTATATATAGAAACATATATACACACACAACACACAATTAATGCACGCACACTGTCCACATAGAAATACGAACAAATACAACTCATATTTTAATTCAATATTACATTTTACCAAAAGGCACTCATTAACATAACTACATATCTACACCTACTGACATATGTTATCAAACAAGATCATTTTATCATCTAAAATGCTTATATACATACATACATATTCATTCACACATGCGTACAAGTGTATATATTTTATCTAGCGAAAAGTATTGTTCTTTTAAATGTTATGTATTTACGAATACAGTAGTATCACAAATCGCATACAAACGACTAACAAATTAATTTATAGTTTATTTGCAAAACCAACAATAACAAAATAAGAGAAACAAATAACTGTCAAATACAATGAAAGAATTGACTATTGCTAATACATTTTTTTAAGAAATAATATTAATAGAAAATATAAACAACCCTGTTAAAATATATTGGAGATAAATTACTGGAATATGTACACAAAATAGATGTGAGACTATAACTTATACATTAAGTTCCATTCTTCTAAATGGGTTTTGCAAGACATGTATTCATTTATTTATTAAATACATTGTGTGTATGAAAATATTCACATTTTATTAATAGTACTATACACAATGACAGTTCAGTTTTTACTCAATGCCTTTAACATTTTTTTTTTTAAATTTAACTACTCGAAACTATTATTCAAATATGGAAGGTGTTTGCTTTATTTACTATGTGTGAATACAAAATAATATAAAAATTGTAATGAAAGTTGTAAAATATACTGAACTTTTTAAATTTCAATTATAAAATAAATATATTAATTAAAAAATTGATTTTCTCATATATTTTTATTACATTTTTAATTTCAAAAGTATACTTAATGATTTATCCTGAGTATTGAATCATTGCAAGTATGCAAAATAACAAAACCATTATAAGACATTCTGTATAGTGCAACAATTGCTACATCTATTTTTTTGACATACAAAATAACAATCAAATAGAATTAATTGTACATATAACAAAACTGTATTAACAGTACATATTACAAATAAATACAATATTTAAATCAAAAAAATTATAAATTCAACAATTTATAAGAATTTGAGAGTTGATTTATTTTTTCATATATTTAGTGAAAAAGTAAGTACAAAAAGTATCTTGTGCACAAACGGCATGTTTTGTATGTAAATAAAATTTAATACATAGTTTGGAAGATATTCAGAATAGTTTATACTAAAATTATTTTGATTTCTTTGAATCTAACCCTGAAAGATTATCTTTATTTGAATTCTTTTCATCGGAGGGATCATCAGAGGGATGATCTTCATACCTAAAAATCAATCAGTCTATTATTAAATCTATATAAATCACATTTACAATATACGAATTATATATACTTACGAAAACATTGCTTTAATATCCCCTTTTACTAAAGCTAAAGCTAACGGAGTTCCTAAACAGGCCGGTACAAGATATAAAAGTGCTGGTTGTGCATGTTTAAACACATGCATTACAAATATCGTTGCCATTAACCCAAGAAAATACGCTACGAACGTTGCGTAAAAATAGATATTGGTTTTACGTTTTAAGCTATAATCGAATCGCAACAACAGAGCGATAAAAATTCCAGGTACTACGATATCTCCAAGACCGAGCATTGCAAAGTTATTAGCACTTAAACCGTGCGTGAGTAGATCTTGTGGGAATACAACTGTAATAATATCAAATAATTATTCGAAGCAAAAACGTTAATATATTTATATATAATCGATACTTACGTTTAATAGGAACTTCAAATGATTTTGCTACAGTGACCATTACATTCGTTCCGAATACCCAAAAAATATCATACACGAAAAGTCCACAAAGCAGTATACATCCTGTCACAACATTGTTTAAATTTAATAATTCGACTCCATTAATGGCGAAAGCAATTCCAAATAAATTATTTGCTATCCAATGTTTTTTTAGAAGATACCAAGCTCCTACTAACGAACAACATCCTAAACATACTACATCGTGTGATGAAAATCGATAATTTATTAAATCTTCTTGATTTGAACCTTCTCCTCGCTTAAAAAGTATATGGAATGGAATATTTGGAATGGCTGCGGGGACGAGAGAACTCACTAAGGGACTGAAAAAAAAATTCAATTATAAGACACTTGAAATGTATTCTGATTTTTCTAAGTGCCTATAGTTGTCAGTGAATTGATTTGTTAATTACATCTTTACTCAACTGTTATATTAAAACAAATGAATAGCACTTTATTCAATAAAAAACAACCATAGAATCCAATCATTCTAACAGCATGTCTGTTGATATGTATATAGTTCATAGCATCATAGTTCACTTGAAAAAAATCTTAACTATAGCCACTTTATAAAATAATTAAAAGAACAGACTAATCACAATTAAATTCTTCACTACTGTACTAGATTATTGAAAAACACATGTTAGAACAAGTCAATAACAAATAACCATCTCACAAATGCTAGTTTATTGTGGTAATTGGTTTAACTACTTGGAAAAAGTGGAGTACCAGGTAATTTTATTTATAATTATTTCAAGCATTTAATAAACTAATTTGAAATAAACATACTACATTATTTTTGCATATTTAATGAGTTCATCATACAAAAATATAATAAACTAACGATTAATCAACTATTGCTTTTAAGGTTATAAAAGCATATTTTTTTCTACTTTACTTTATAAGCAATGTAATCTTTAAAAAATGTTTTTCAATTTCTATATATATATATATTACACACACCTATAAAATATGTACATATATATTTAATTTTATGACAAACAAACATTTTAAAAATTATATAAAAATACAAAACGATTAAATTAGTAATAAATAGGTAATATTGTTACCATAATATATCAACATACAAGTAAATTCCAGAATATATATTAAGATATTTATCAAAGAAACTTCATTGAAAATATTACATTTATTATTTCATAAACTGGCTATATTATGCATTTCACATACATAGTATCAAAAAATATTTTAATAAAAAAGAATCTTTACATTTTATGAATTGTACTTTATTTAAATGCACAATAAGTAAAATCCTACAAAATAACAACATAAATTAGTAAATTATTTTAAATTATTCATAGAATCAATACAATAAAAAATATACGATTTTTATTCACATAAATGACATTGTCATATTCTTCAAAAGTAAATAACTACACTAATTAATAATAATAAAAACATTCAAAAAAATAAGTCAAATACATAATTAATAAATATATTAAAAATTTCAATTCTCTCAATAATTATCAAATTAATTGTAGTCATATTTTTTATTTATTTTTTTAAGAAAATTTTGATGAAGGATAACTTTGAAAATAAATTGTAAGATAGTTTAAATGGTTATAGAAAATACGTAATTGTGTATAAAGTTTTATAAATACAAACCATGCATTAAAACAATCAACAAAATATTTTCTCAGCATGAAGTTAAAGGTCCAGTTATACATTAAGAGTAAACAAGGTGTATCTCCAATACAAACATAACTTGAAAATATGGAATTGAAAATGTATCTCCACTTCAATACAATGAGCAAAACTGGTGTTTTTAGATATCCAGAGCGAAAGGTTACATTTTCAGTCAAAAAAAAGTATAAACAGACCTCTAACGTTCATATGGTGAAATTATACATGTAAACAATCAGTTGTACTATAAATAAGTGTTGTTTAAGTTATTCGATTACCACTTCCAAACTCACCTCATTAAATGTGTAAGTGCAAGAACTCCTAAAAAGAAGAAGTATCCGGTCAACAATAAGTTTAAATATTCTTTAGAAAATATTTGAAAAAATATATAAAGGCCAAACAGAGCACAAGAAGCGATTATTGGAAACATTGCTGCATCTTTATTAGTCATCATTTCTGGTTTCCTTCCTTGATCCTGAAAAATTGGTTAACATTTTATAAACACAAGGTATGTGCAAGCAATTTTTACTACATAGGCAGACACACAAATATATATATATATATATATATATATATATATATATATATATATATATATATATATATATGTATATATATATGAACACGTTACTTGACAATGTGTACCTTTTGTTCCTTATGGTACTTTACTGAACGGAATGAACCAAAGAAAATTGGTAATAAAGCCATAACAACAAGACTTCCATACGCCACTGCCATACCCTCAGGTGTTGAGGGTATTCTTGTTGCATTGGTAACATTTTGTGTCACATTTTCATTCGCTTGACTTAATACATCTTGCACGACGTCTGCCATTGTTAAAAGTGCCACCAGGTCGAAACACTCATACCAATTACTTAAATGAAATGTACAAATTATTTGAAAAGAAAATCACTTGATGAATGTTAATTATTTATTATTGTAACTAGTTGTTTCATATGGTTATAATTGTTTTTAATCCATATATATTTATATGTGTGTGTGTGTATGTATATATATATATATATATATATATATATATATATATATATATATATATATATATTAAAGTAATTCCAACATTCTCAGCGTGTAATCTAAATGCTGATATTAAAGTTGTGAGCGCATTAATTTTCTAAATCTTTCACTTCGAGAATAATAGTGTTTCTATCGAAACATGCATGAAAATTTTCATAAATGCATTCTTTTTCATCCAAAAAACCACAAAAATGAATATATATATATATATATATATATACATGAAAGCAATTCTAACATTCTCGAAATGCAAATAAAATGCTGGTATTAAAGGAAGACAAAATTTTCTGCACCTACATTTCGAAAATGATACTATTTTTTATCGAAAATTGCATAAAAACTTTTATTAATAAATTATTTTTCACCCGACAAACCATAAAATGTTTTTCCATTCAAAAAAATACTCAATAACGGATCATTTTTGATTATTACTTATGTGTTTTGGTGGCAAAATCATAGTGTTTGTTCTTTGAAGTGAGTGTGAATTATTTAAATTTTGAATATATTTGATTGAAGTAAATAATTTAATCTAATCGTAATATCTTTAATATTCAATCTATATCAAAATGATATCATGGAATTGTTCTAAGATTTATTTCGCTCTTTCCGATACATATTTTAAGTACTGCAAATATTACATTTAAGTTACTGCTGGACTAATATATATTAATACTTGACATATGGCTTAAACGAATTTTATTTCAATTTAATGTATGTGCTGCATTCTATTCACAACATAAATAAACTCAATGAGAAATGCGCTTGAAATTTAGTATAGAGCTAAACCTATTACAGGGAACAGTAGCATTTGTTTGCAAAAGTTAACTAGTTAATTGAAAAAAATTTAAAAAATTAGATAAAATATTTTTATAAAATAAACACATGAAAAAAATCAATAATATTTATACTCTAGAATAGAGATTCTTATAGTAACACCTTTTAAAGAAATTGAAATAAAACATATATCACTATAAGTTTACAAACAACATTTTTCAATAGCATTCATGATTTCAATTATTATCTCTAATATTTATCAATTTGTAAGAATTTATTGAATTGTTTCTGTATGTACGTATTCAGTACTGTTATAGAAACATTAAGTATATACATAAATTGAAAATTTACATAAATACATTCTAGTTCTGATTTTTTTTCAATTACTATGAGTAAATAACAGCTTTCAAAGTAATTGAATATTACTTTGATTGCACAGCTTTTTATAATACTCTTGATATCATTACAGCTTGTGTGGATATGTGCACATATATATATATATATATATATATATATATATATATATATATATATATATATATATATACATATGTATATATCCTTTTATCTTAAAAAAATATTCAAGACAATGTTGTCATAATTCGACTACATTAAGGTTGTCAAATATAAATCATTGAGGGTATAAAGTATTTATTTTGTTAAAGTACAATTAAAAATTGCATGTATGCATATATAGTCGATTACTTAAAATCTGTTATTTGTTCATAATTATAACTGAAGAAATTTTCTCAACTAGAATGCATAAGAAAAACAGATGCTATGGAGTAAAACAGAGATAGACCTAATAGCTGGCAGATAGGTGCTTCTAGTACTTATTGTATTTGTATTGTATGTGCAAATTACCAACACATTCCATTTAAACTTGTTTTTAATTTTGATAATATTCATGCGACTTTTATATTAATTTAGAATAATATTGCTAAAAATTTAAAACGTACAAAAATATTGCATAGTTACAAAAATTAATGATTAGTGTCAAAATGAAAGAAATGTATTAATAATAATTCTTAAAAATTATTATATTTTAATCATTATGTTTTTTAATTATATATGAAATTCATTTTTTGAAGAAATTAATAAATATAATTTCTTTTGTAGCTGTTTTTCATGAAAAAATATTTTTTCAAATTTTTTTATTGCATGGAACTTAGACTATGTAAAATAGTGACAATAAAATAATGTTCTTCATACTTCACATTTAATAATATTAACAACGCCAAGGGTATATATGCGGTCTAAAGTAGATAGGGAAGAGCCATCTCCTAGAACTATTTAAATACACTTTTTTAACATTTTCCTATAGATTGTATGAAAATAGGTTTCGTATAAGTTGGTATATGAACTAAACTAAAAATCAATCGTTTCTCTTAGTCGAATGGAAAATAAATTTTTTTTACAAAAGTATTTAGTTTATAAGTTAAATATAGCACCAATAGAGTACGCAACTAGAACGATTTGAAATTCAAAACATGCATATTTGTATATTAGCATTATTTTTAATTATTGACGATCCACTATACTCTATTTCCAATAATTCTAATTTGAACCATCAAGTACCTCTTGATTTCTGAAGTTTTTAAATATTTTTAAAAATGACAATAAGGTATATTTTCTATCTTTTTATCTATCAATATTATATATATATATATATATATATATATATATATATATACGAAAAAAAAATTATTTCATGGAAATTTTATAATGGATTTATTTTTTGTACATGAAAGATTATAAAAATTATTTGCATATATGTAGTAATATTCAATTGCATCAAATCTGTTTTTTTGTTTAGAATTGTAACTGAATCATTTTTTCTCAATTAGAATGCAAACGAAAAACGGAAGCTATTGAGTTAAAGAGAGATGTCTTGTAGACACTAATGCCCCTGCGTCTAGTACTTTATAAAATTTCTATTCTATGTGCAATACGTAGTATTCGCAAAAAACTTGTACTTAAATTTTGATAATATTCGCGCGATTTCTATGTTATCTTAGAAAAAAATCAAAACATTATTGTAACAGAATTGTTTTTATTTATTTACGTATTCCAAATTGAATATATGTCTGGAAGCATTATATTATGCATAAGAAATGTCCATCTCTAACACATGGTGGAGTTAGTGTCAATGTAGATTGTGCATGAAAAAATGTGAGGTTGTGAGTTGTTTTTTTTCACTGAATTATCTGTAAAATTTAATTAAAAATATTTGTTCCGTATAGAAGAAATATATTACTAATGTATAATGTTATTTATTGAAGCAAGGTGCAGGTAAGAAAACGCAATCATGTTTTCTACATTTAAATTTTAATTAAATTGAACTGTCATTGCATGTTTAAATGGACATGTGTAATAGATTTAATTTAGAATCTACATTGAAAGTAGTATACAATGTAAGAATTTGAGAGTAAATTGTAAATGAAAGAATGTGAGACTATTAATATAATTAACATGACTATATTGAAATGTGCAAACAAATACAAATTATACATTTTCACTATCTGATTTTTAGGTATCTAGAACGATTTACAAATAATATTGAACTGTACTAAAAATCTGAATGTTATTTTTACAACTTTATATCTAGTTTTATAGTATTGCAAATTTTGTCTGCAAACAATTATATTTATGTATCTACTTTTTTTTCCTTTAAAGTACAATGCAAATTTGCATAAACAGTAAAAAAACATATTTTGTTAATACAGGTACGCTCTGGAAAACCTTACCTTTGCCTGAAAGACGCCATTCATGATTAGCAGAATGTTTCAATATGACAAAAAAGAGATTGACAAAATGGAAGTAAAGATGTAAGTAAATAAATTATGTACAAAGTTAATGAAGATGAATAAAGTTAATGAAATATAATTGTGTATAAAATGTAGTAAAGACGAATATAAAAGGAGCTGTCTTGTAGTAGTTAGTTTTTTAAATGGATCCATTATATGATTTACAAAGCAGACACTTCATTGAGAATACAACTGAAATCATCTGCTGCCAATAAGGAGTCAACAAAGAAAGATCAACCAGCTAGCAATGAACAATTTGATCCTCACATCAATCACAGAAAATTGTACAAGTTTGTGAATGCATTTATAAACATATAGATATTGAAACACAAAGTAAAATTATTTATACATACATGTATATATATATATATATATATATATATATATATATATATATATATATATATATATATGTATATATATGTATATATGTATGTATGTATGTAACATTCTTTTCACTATGATTGAAACAATTAAATAGAACAAGTTCTTCATGTAAATGCATTTAAAAACATTTCTAATTGTTACGGTATCTGACGTTACTAGAGGAAGACAGAGAGAACCATCTCTATGGATGACTGGTTGTGTGGAGAGAGACAGGCAGTTGGGCCTAGGAAGTGGCAGCAGGAAGGCAGTTTGACATGAGGTGGCAAACAAGACATCAATTTGTATTCAATAAAGTGAAGTGTCTATTAAAACAATTCATCTTGAAGCACTTATCTTTAAAGATAGTTAATTATAAATTGAAGTCGCAAATTTGTCAATTTTTAAACTTTCTAAAACAGTCTGATCGTAGAATGTAGTAATGTAAATTTTTTTTTGCAATTTGTAAATGAAGGGCATTTTCTTGGCTTGATAATGAAGTCAATTATTATTAGTAAACTTACTATCAAAATATAAATCTGTGAGATTTTGTCTAAGGACTTCAGCTTTTAATTAATGTATATTGACAAAATTACACAAATATTCTAAATTACATTGATTTTATAAATATGTGCACAAGGTAATTAAAACATTACTTTTACTATAAATGTGTTTGTAACAATTTTAGTATTAATTATGAAATGTGTAACATTTACATATCATTTTCTTTGTACATGTATTTTGGTCAAGATACTTAACCTCTTGTTATTTCCAAGGAGTATTATTTCACAAGTTTAATAATAGCAAGTTTTTCATTTTTTGATGATGTCTAGAAAGAATATAAAACTTGTAATATTTAATTTAATAATTAAATTCTTTAAAGCATAGAAAAAAACTATGAACTTGTGTTTTTGTTCTGAGAGTATCACTTTTAATAACAGTAAATAAAATTACAATGAAAATTATAATTTACAAAATTGTTATAATGCCAGCAACTTTGAAATGTATTTAAAATGATAACATACACATTCGTCTTTATGAACTAATCATAATTATCCTTATGAAATAAATAAAATCGAGTTGTTTGTATAGTATGCTTTATAAAGCATTTTGATATTTATACTTATATTGAAAGTAATGTTTAAGAGACGTGTTCTTTTTACATAAATTGGTCTCTAAATTTATTAAATCTTGAATGAATATTGATTAATAAATGCCCAATTACAGTTTATTAAGATTTATATGAATGATGTCAAATTTAATTCTTTATGATACAAGTGCACTTGAAATTAACCAATCTTCTATTGGTAATAATATATAAATTCATATCAAATAATGGGTGTTTAAATGAAAAGTAACAGTAATATTCTTCATATCACGTTAAATTTTGGTACAGACAATCAGTTAAGACTACTTTAATAGAAATTATACTTTAATAAACTTGTCTATTCATATAAATATGTAATGAATTGTAATGTTGATTCATTATTCTTTGAATGTATTTTTCTCTTGGGATGATTAAATGTTAAATTAATTAAAAATATCAGTTCTGAAATGATATGTTTACTAATTATGATAATGGTATGTTTTTAATAACAATATCTCGATGTTGCTTAATAATATATATATATATATATATATATTAATAATTACAATATTTAAGTTTAAAGAATGTCACACTATGCTATGAAATTAAGAACATTTAACTTAATGAGATAATTTTATTTGCATGTTTAAATATCTTGACACCAAAATAATGATTTGTGATATTTTAGATTAGACTTATAATATCAGAAATTTTAATTAATACTGACAAAATTAACAAATATTGCATTTATATGACAAAATTAACAAATATTGCATTTATATGACAAAATTAACAAATATTGCATTTATATATAGACAGAGGTAGAGAGCATTAATAATAGAATTTAAGAATAAATTTACAAAAATGAAATCAAGATATTTCAATAACAAATTTTATAAATATTTACACAAGTAAAATTAAAAACTACTTCTAATAAAATATGTGACATTCATAAAATATTTTTCTTGTACGTAGATTATTGTTGGAAATACTTACGTGTTATTTCAAACAAATATTATTTCACAAAATAATATTTGATTTGAGAAAATAATTCAGTTTATTATAGAACCAAAATAAGAATTTATGGCGATTGTTTTGAAAGTATCATTTTTAATAACACAAAAATACAATTAATTATTATTTACAAAATAGTAATGATAATGACAACACTGAAATGTATTAAAACAATAATGTATGTAATTATCTTGAAGATCTATACAGAGTAGATAAAATTGAGTTCTTGATGTAATCATATTTTAAAACATTTCATATTTATAATGAAAGTAATGTTAAAAAAATGTCTTAATATGAACTGCTCTGTGAGTTTATAAACTCTCTGATTAATTTTAATTACTTAATAAACATTAGATTACATTTTATTAAGATATTTATATGAATAAAATCAAGTTTAGTTCTTTTTGGTACAAATGCATGTGAATGTATTCTATTTTCCTTCTAGTATTTCTTTTAAATCTATTCATTTAGAATCATATTTTATTAATAGAACTGCATTAAAAATGTTATTTACAAAGCAATAATGAAAAAGTAACAGTACATAAATATATATTTAATAATGAATGTTCAAATGAAAAGTAATATTGTTTATATGGCAGTAAACTTTGTTGTTATAACTGATTTAATACAAATTATATTTTAAGAGTCTGACTATTCATATAAATATATAAAAAATTGTAATATTTATGAATAAGTTTTTGAACATATGTTATATTGAATTAGTTGATACTGTCTGTTCTGAAACAATACAAGTTTATTAATTATGATATGTTTTTGATAACAAATTCTTGATGCAGCGTAACATAATAAGATTATTTATTAGCACTTGTGATGTTTTAGAACTGGTAGTTTCGTTTTAGTCAATTTTGATAGAATCAAACGTTAATAATTATATATTAACCGGTAGTGCTGTTAATAAGTTAAATATCTTTTAATGTAATAACTGTCAAATTGAATGGCAAGTGTATTTATAGTAGAATTTTCATCGCTTAAAGATCTATATTTATAAAGTCTAGTAGAACTCTTTGTTTTTTAAATGTAAAAGCATTCCAAATTATTTTGACTATTATTTTATTTATTCAGATATGATGTTTCGAGTATAATGTTGATGAAACATGTTTCAATATATAAATTCACATTTGTCTTCATTTAATATCAATAACTATATTTTCAATTAATATAATAACGAATGCGAATAACGAATGTTGATGTGATTCTGTCATATTGATTACTATCTACTAATTAAAATTATGAATAATTGTATGACAAAACGGTAAACAAATTTATGCAAAATTCTCAATGTAATTGAAATTGGTATATGTATTATGATTGATATATGTATTTTAAAACATATTTTTATATATATATAAAAAAAATACAATAGGTATTTGAAGAAATATCTACAACAGGATCATCATCGAATGACTGTATATGTAAAGAATCAAATGGATTTCATTGTATGTATTAATACATATTATTAACTTCATACGTTTTATAATTAAATATGCCGTAGATAAGGCATTTGCTCTAGTATTTAAGTAAGTCACAAGAAATCTGAAACCAATTTCAAAAATCAGTTGCAAATATGTTTGGTGAATGATAGTATCACCAAATATATATGCGACCGATTTGAAAATTCGGTCGCAGATATGTTTGGTGGATCGGCAATACCAACAAATATATCTGCGACCGATTTGAAAATTCGGTCGCAGATATGTTTGGTGGATCGGCATTACCACCAAATATATCTGCGACCGATTTGAAAATTCGGTCGCAGATATGTTTGGTGGATCGGCATTACCAACAAATATATCTGCGACCGATTTGAAAATTCGGTTGCAGATATGTTTGGTGGATCGGCGTTACCACCAAATATATCTGCGACCGATTTGAAAATTCGGTCGCAGATATGTTTGGTGGATCGGCATTACCACCAAATATATCTGCGACCGATTTGAAAATTCGGTCGCAGATATGTTTGGTGGATCGGCATTACCACCAAATATATCTGCGACCGATTTGAAAATTCGGTCGCAGATATGTTTGGTGGATCGGCATTACCACCAAATATATCTGCGACCGATTTGAAAATTCGGTCGCTGATATGTTTGGTGGATCGGCAATACCACCAAACATATCTGCGACCGATTTGAAAATTCGGTCGCTGATATGTTTAGTGGATCGGCAATACCACCAAACATATCTGCGACCGAATTTCCAAATCGGTCGCAGATATATTTGGTGATGTTGCCGTTCCACCAAACATATCTGCAACCAAATTTTCAAATCGGTCGCAGATATATTTGGTGGTATTGCCGATCCACCAAACATATCTGCAACCGAATTTTCAAAACGGTCGCAGATATATTTGGTGGTATTGCCGATCCACCAAACATCTGCGACCGAATTTTCAAATCGGTCGCAGATACATTTGGTGGTATTGCCCTATCTCCATTATTTTTTGACATGTCAACAAATATAAATTAAATATTAAGTGCTAGACTTTAATATATTTGATAGACATTTATTATTTCATGAAACTTACTTATATACTAGAGCAAATGCCTTATCTACGGCATATTTAATTAATATAAAATATGTAAAGTGAATATTTATTGATACGTACGAGTAATACATTACATATACCGGCACAGATTATCGGTGGTGTTTCTGCTTGTTGACGTTTCTCGAAGACCTGTTGAATTATTTTTTTTTATACATATACATAAGTGTTCAATATACAGATTTGTTTATACATATGTGATTACAATTTAATGTTTGTTGCTGTTGAGAATTTTGTGCATATTATTTTGTATAT
The DNA here is from genome assembly GCA_034766995.1 of Acanthacorydalis orientalis. NCBI lineage: Eukaryota > Metazoa > Arthropoda > Insecta > Megaloptera > Corydalidae > Acanthacorydalis > Acanthacorydalis orientalis. The sequence continues at coordinate 6,199,093 of CM068323.1, read as the reverse complement.
TATTATCCTTGTGAGTGTTCAACTTTGTCGTATTTTTGTCGAAATTACAGTATCATAAGTTATATTTAAAATATTTATATTAATAATAAAAATGTAAACGTATATATAGTAGAAATATATTATAAACTCTGCTTAATGTCATTCATTAATATCGTAATGTAGCAAATGTAATATTCAGTAATTTGTTATACACATTTTGACATTTGTTCTACATGTAAACATGTTTCATTAACATTACACTGAGAAATATATTTGTGTAAATGAAATAATTAATCAAATTGTTTTAAAAGCATTTACGTTAAAAAGAGGTTCGTTTAATTTTATTGATGTAATTCTTTAAGCGATGAAAATTCCACTATGAATACGTTTGCCTTTTATTCGAAAGCAAATTTTAGAACGTTGTAACTCTACATCATTACTGATTTACATATAATTATACTTAGATGATTTAAATAACATTGATTAAAACGGAATTGGCCAGTCCTAAAACATCACAAGTCCTTATTTTGATATGAAATTATTTGTACATACAAGTAATTTATGTAGTTAAGAGATCAATATTCTAAATTTCATTGTACACACGACAGTTTTCAAACTTGTAATTATTTTAATATTGTAATTATTAAAAAAAATATTTTACTAGACTACATCACACTGAGAAATTTTTATTAAAAAGATTTCGTACTTTTAATTTCTAAACTTGTATTGTTTCAGAATTGCCAGTTTCAACAATTTTAATATTAAATCATCTTCAGAAGAACCATATTTGAAGAATGTTAGATAAACATTACAATTTATTATACATTTATGTGAATGGTGAGTTCTTTTGTATTATTTCTATTCAATCAAGTAGTTCTGGTTTTGTATAGCAAAGTCAACTCATAAATGATATTACTTTCGTTTGAATATTTGTTTTTTGGTATGTACTTTCTCATTACCAATTTGTAAATGATATTTTTGAATGGAGTTTTATTATAAAAAAATAATTAAAAATGAATGGATTTTAAAAGAGGTACCTTAGTGAAATTAGTTTATTTTCAAATGCATTTTTGTATCAAAAAGAACTCAACTTGATTGCATTCACATAAATCTCAATAAAATGTATTAATTAAAATTCATTAAGTTATTAGAATACTATCATTTCACAACTGACTTAAAGATAAAATCATTTCAAAACAAATATATGTTCGAAGAATGTTTCATAAACATTACAATTCATTATATATTTATAGGAGTAGCGAGTTCTTTTACAAATGTAATCTATCGAATCGAATAGTTTAAATCGATTCAGTGAAACACATATAACAATGTCATTTCATTACTTTTAATTTGAATATTCATTATTCGATACAAATTTATATATTTTGCAAACGATATTTGTAAACATAGTTTTATTAATATTAATAAAAAGTTACTTTAATGTAATGTTACTTTACATTGTAACATTCAGTACCCAATATGAATTTATATACTAACAATTTTTCATTACTGCTTTGTAAATGACATTTTCAAATGCAATCTTATTAAAATATTAAACATTTTTTTTCAAAATGATTGAATTTGAAAATAAAGAAATAGTTATTTGAATGAAAATAAAATGCTCTCAAATACATTTGTTTAAAAAAGAACTCGACTTCATTCATATAAAGTTATAATTAGACTAGTATTAATTCTGAATTTAGTGTTTCTGTTAAGATAAAATAATCTGAAAAGAAACATACTGTCTCAACATTTTTTATAAATATTACATTCATTAAAAATTTATATGAATAATCAGATTTTTGTATCTAATTTCTGTTATATATTATTGCTTTTTCATTACTGTTTTGCAAATGACATTTTCAAATGTAATTTGATTAATATTAAATATTTTTTTAAAAAAAAATGAAGCAAACTTATTTGAGTGAACATAAAATTCTCTTAAATGCATTTGCTTAAAGAAGAACTCAACTTCATTCATATAAACGTAATAATAATGTAATTTAATTTTTAGTAATTCATATCATTCGAGATATAGTCATTAGACTAGTCTGGTTTCATTTCAGAGAGTTCCAATTAATTTAGAACAAAACCATCTCAAAAGAGAGATCTGTTTTTGTATTCATTTTATTAAATATTTATATGAAGAGTTTGTTTTTATATATATAATTATTGCTAAATTGAAAAGTTTTAAAAGAATCTTTTCAATAAAGTTTACTGTTATTTACTTAAAAATTGAACATTTAGTATTTAATATGTATTTATATACTAATACTTTTTCATTACTGCTTTGTAAATGACATTTTTGAATTAATTTTACTTAATAGAAATAAAAACGATTTGACATTAAAAGAAGCGAGAGAAAATAAAATCCATTTGTATTTAAAAAAAACCAAACTTGACTTCATATAAACTTAGTAAAATGTAATTTATTGTTTTTTTATTAATTAAAATTAATTTGTCTCTAAAATGAGACTGGTATCATTTTTAAAACTGACTGCTTTAACTAATTCAAGATTAAATGATTTCAAAAGAAATGTATATTCAAAGAATGTTTAATAAAAATTACAATTTATTTTATCTGTATATGAATAGTGTCTTTTTTTATAAATATAATCAATTAAATCGAATGGTTTTAATCGATTGTGTGCAATAATGTTTACTGTTATGTTACAAATGTTACTCTTCAAAAGAAATACTCAAGTGAAAGTTAAATGTTTTCAAATGTAAATGTATGAAAACAAACTAAATCTGACTCAATTCATATAAATTTTAATAAAATGTAATTTAGTATTCTCATTAACTAAAAATCATTCAAGATTTAATTAAATTAGAGAGCAATTCATGTAAAATGAAAATTTTTCTCAAACGTTACTTTCCATATAAATATGAAATACGAAAATGTTTTAAAATATGACTACGCTGAAAAGTAAATCTTATCTACTCCACATAGATCATAAAGATAATTTTATACATTGTTGTTTTAAATACATTTTAAAATTGTTGACTTTACCACTAACATTTTGTAAATAATAATTTTCATTGTAATTTTCTTATTAAAAATGTTACTTTCAGAACAAAAACGAGTTTTTATTTTGGTTAATGATTTGAATTAACTTATCTCGCTATGTTCAGTGTTACAAGTTTTATATTTATTTTGGAAATCCTTATAAGAAAAAATATTAAAATTGCCATTTTCGCACTTGTGTAGTTTTGAAGTGACAAGGTCCACGTACAAAGAAAATATTGTGATTACCATATTTCATTACATATAGAAATACTAAAAATGTGTTTTAAACATATTTATATTGAAATTAATGTTTGATTTTACTTGTGCAAATATATTTATAAAATTAATGAAATTTAAAATATCTTTTTTTTTTGCTATTTATTACTATAAATTTATTATTGCTCTCTCTCTCTTTGTATATATATATATATATATATATATATATATGTGTGTGTGTGTGTGTGCTAATATTGTTAATATACATTAATTAAAATTGAAATAATTAGACTGAAAAACTCACAGATTTATGCTTTGATACAAAGAGACAATGTGTCATCAGATTGTTATTACAAAAGTTCAAAATAGTTGATTTAATCTGTGAGATTGACAAATTGATAACTTCAATTTGTAATTAATTACAAAAAAGCATATATGTATGTATGTATGTATATATATATATATATATATATATATATATATATATATATATATATATATATATATATATATATATAAGAACATGTTTTTAAATGCATTTACATTGAGAAGAATTTGTTCATTTTAATTGTGTAGGACATTGAAAAGAATGTGATATATATATATATATATATATATATATATATATATATTTCTACTTTGTTTCGGTATCTAATAATTTATAAATGCATTTACAAACTGTCACCAATTTTAACATTCAATAATCATAATTCTCTGACTGATGTGAGGATCAAATTATTCGTAGGTGGCTAGTCGGTCTTCTTTGTAGAATCCATGTAGACAGCAGACGATTCCAGATGTATTTCGAATGATCGGTGAGCTGCCTCCCTTGCAAGTTGTTCACGATGGGTAAGATTCATTTGTTTGTAACCTAGCTACTAACAGACAGTTACTTTTATATTCATCTTTATTAATTTCATACATTGTATATAATTCACTTATTAACTTACACATTCGAAGCACTGCCTTGAATCTCATTCCGATATTAAACTGGAACATTTTGCTAATTATAAACATCGTTCAAAGTGGTGAAAGTGATGTCTTTTTGCCAGCTGAGAATTATCGACCGCAGTGCATACTACAGTACATTGTTTCGATACAATGTATTTTTTTTTTATTGCTTTTGTCGATTTGCATTTTATTTGATACTGAAAAGTAAATAAACATGTAAATACAAGTTTTATTTTACTTCTGCATAATTGTTTACAACGAAAATGAACAATGTTACAGAACTACGCACAAATTTGTAAAAATAGTATTTAGATTTCTAACGTACTTTTAGTATTGAATTTATTATGAACTGTAAACAATTCAAGACTTAAAAATCAGATATCGAAAGTGTTTCTTATGATTTGTACTGTATTTGAATGCAATCATATTACACATTCATTATTAACTATATTAAAAATCATACATTAATCAAAAGATAATTTACTACCGAAATCTTATATTAAATAATATGTAATATAATCAACAATGTTTGAAAATTAAATCTATTATAGTAGCGTCCATTTTAACATTAAGAACTGCCTGTACTTAAATAATATTTCAAAGTAGAAAAATTGTTTATATCAGTTTTTTTTTAACTATACCTTGGTTCAATATATAATATTATTTATTGATGATATATTTCTTTTATATGAAACAATTTTTTTTTCAAATAAACTTAACGAATATTTCAACAATTGCACTACGACGCTACGCACCACAGATAAAGTAGGTCCACTTTCACTATCTCTACAATACCTTCGCCGCACATTGTGGGATGACATTTCTTCGGCGGAATATAAATTTTAACAGAAATATCTTCGGAATTGAATATTAAAATAAAACGTTATAATAATATTTACGTTAATTTCATTTTTCTAATTGAATATAGAAATCGCGCGAAAATCACCAAAATTTAAATAAACATCTTTTTGTGAAAGTTAATTTCCCAAACAATAGAAATTCAATGTGTACTAGGATAACAACTACACGTAGTGGCGTTTACTACATCTATCTGCGTCTTACTCCATAGCATCTATTATTCGTTTACACTCTAATTGAGAACTGTATTTATTTATAATTATGAAAAAATAACAGTTCTCTAACGAGTTGAAATTTGAATGCAAACAATTTTAAATTATATTTACCAAAAATATTTCTATTCCTCAATAACTCACGTGTGATAATAATAATGCAACCAATTTTTTTTAAAAAAACCTTGTATATATATATATATATATATATATATGTATATATATATGTATATGTATATATATATGTATATATATATATATATATATATATATATATATATATATATATATATATATATATATATATACACCGAAAAAATATACAGATTCTTTCGTTTTCGTACTTATTACTGTAGAGTATTTGTCATTTTTTAAAAAAGAAAATGAATAATAACATGAAATGATTGTTGTTCATAGTAAATTGTTGTAAATTATCTTAAATTTAATGAAATTATCAAATATCCAAATTGCTTAAAATCTGGTAATTAATTCATACTGGTCGATGCGTATTTTAATATTCTATATCATATCTTACACAAAATTAATATCGGTCCATAATAAATACTGAAAATATCAAAAGAATCGTAAAAAATCCGCAAAAAAGCACGTTTTTCTTTCTTAAAATACCCAAATTGTTATAAAAATGGCAATTAATTCATACTGGTGATCCGTATTTTAATATTCTATATCGTATTTTACACAAAATTTCATCGGTCCATAATAAATATCGAAAATATCAAAAAAAAGGCAAAAGTATAAGTTTTTCCTTCCTAAGAAATGTTTCAGAATAACAAAAACGAGTACGACAAAATGGAAGTAAAGATATAAGTAAATAAATTATGTGCAAAATTAATGAAAATGAGTAAATTTATAAAATATAGTTCTGTATAAAATTTGATATATTCTGTATAAGATTTGAATATAAAAGTGACTGTTTTGTAGGGTTGTACATAAATTACAACAGTTTGTAAATGAATTTATAAACAAGTGGATATCGAAACACAAAGTGAAATTTATACATATATATATATATATATATATATATATATATATATATATATATATATATATATATATATATATAGATAGATAGATAGAGAGAGCATTCTTTTCAGTAATGATCTAAACAATTAAAAAGGACAAATTCTTCTTAATCTAAATGAATTTAAAAACATTTTTTATCCTTAAAGATAGTTATTTATAAATTGAAGTTAACAATTTGTCAACTTTTGAACTTTTTAATAACAGCCTGATTCTATAATGTAGTAATGTATTTTTTTTTGCAATTTTTAAATGATGCTCATTTTCTGGGCTGGTTAATGAAATGAATTATTGTTTGTAAACTTACTATCAAAATATGAATCTGTGAGATTTTGGGCTTAAGGACTTCAGTTTTTAATTAATGTGTATTCACAAAATGACGCAAATATTCCAAATTACATTGATTTTATAAATATGTGCGCAAGTTAATTCAAACATTACTTTTACTATAAATGTGTTTCAAACAATTTTAGTATTAATTGTGAAATGTACATAATATTTTCTTTGTACATGGGTTTTGTTCGAGATACTTAACCTTGTTATTTCAAATGAATATTATTTCACGAATTTAATAATATTTTTTTCATTTTTTGATAAAGATTTTTAGAATGTATATAAAACAAATAATGTAAATTCAATAATTCATTTCTTTAAAGCATAGAAAAAACTATGAACTTGTCATTTGTTTTAAGAGTATATAATAATAACAGAAAATGAAATTACAATCGAAATTATAATTTACAAAATTATAATAAGGCCAGCATCTTTGTAATGTATTTAAAATAATATATATATATATATATATATATATATATATATATATATATATATATATATATATATATATATATATATATATATATATATATGTATATAAACTAATTATAATTATCCTTATGGAATGGAAAAAATTGAGGTCGTTGTATAGTATGCTTTAAAGCATTTTGTCTCATTGTCAAGAAAAACTCAAATCGATTGATAATGGCCTACGTGATTTTCAGATCGATGGTGTAGGCACCTCGGTACATTATAGAAACGATGGTGGACGGTTGGCCTCGTATTGTCGCAAAAATATGTTATATCTAGATCACCACTCTCCGTACAGTCTTATTGAACTGTGACAGTTTATAAATGATTATAGGAGCGTAAAATGTCATCGTATATATCCAGTATATCAATAGAACAGGGACGAATTACTTTCATTGTTTACCGGTTAGTCGCATAAAACACCGTTACATTTCCACTTACAGTGTATTCGAGTCCGATAATCGACGGAATCAGTCCGGCGCGCGGCGGTGAAACGAACTGCCGGCCGACGAAATCGCGCGGTCTTACGCACACACGATTGATCTACTTGCGCCGAAAAGAACATTTCTAATGAGGTAAAATTACTTATACGTGGATCTACGGACCAGCTCACTTCCGATGCGGCGAAAAAATTGCCAAAAATGCGAACAATTATTTTTTTGCAAATAATTATATTTTCAAATTAACGGTTTTTGCATTGCGATGCGATATTAGACACCCATTTAAACTCTGAATCAGTCTCAGTACATCGGTAACGCGTGCGGTGTCGGAACAATCGCGTCTGCAATTTCGAACTGACGTCACTGGAAATGTGAAATTATCGTAAATCGACCATTTTTGTTGTGCGATGCGATACTAGACGTCTATTTGAATACCGAACCAGTGTCGGTTTGTCAATTGAGCGTACAGGGTCTGAGAAATAGGGCCCGAATTTTGTGACGCCCACTTTACAGGCCGGTTCGAATACATTTTAGAGGCCGGTGTTACTTTTAAACACTAGTACGTGGATCTACAAACCGACCCGATTCCGATGCGATAAGAAAATCGCCAAAAATGCGACAAAAAAAATTTTTGCACAAAATTTTTTTTTGCAAATCGATAGTTTCTGTGCTGCAAGGCGATACCGAAAATTCGCCTATTTTCGCATTTTTCGCACACTTCCCACCGTTAAATTTGCTTCCAAATGCGAAAACTAGGTGCGCCGGATCCGTCCGCTCCCGATGCGCTGAAAAAAACATCGAAAAGTCGAAGTTGAAAAATTTGCAATTTCGCAAATCAGAGCATTTTTCGATGCTTGTTTATGGAGATGATGGTGGAGGCGCAACGATTTGATGGTGGAGGCGCACAATGTATTAACGTGCTCGGCGGGCGTTTTCCTTTTGGAAATCGCTTGTTTCGACGGTGTCACACGATTCTAGACGTCTACACGGACTGTATACCAGTGCCGGTGTGCGGCCCGCTGTACCAGGCCCGAGAAAATGTGGAAATAGATGAAAAAATTACAAATTGGTAATTTTTTCGACGCGATGCGATTTCAGACGTCCGTCGGACCTTCGAACCGACGTCGCTTCCTCGCTCACATGTACAGAGCCGGCACAGAGGCTCGAAAATCAGTCGGCGACCGGAATTTTCTATGTCATTTCTAGACGTATATAAGTGCTAGAGTGCCAACTTTTATCGCATAATTACAAATGTACGAGGCTTTGTCACTTACGATCCGCAAAAAAAATTGCAAAAAAACAGTTGTATTGTGCATGACGTGTGTGTGTATGTATGATTTTTTTTCAAATTGTTTGTCTTACAAATCGATGAATCTGGTGGTTTAGAGCGAATGTATAGCCTCGCTTACATACAATAGCATTACATGTAATGGCATACTTAAAAAAAATTCTAAAAGAATAAAATCTAACCTAAACTAATGTCTCTAATTTTAATTTACAGGTATCTCTACAGTACCACGACCAAACGGACTCTATATAAAGCAGAACATTAATTGATATTTAAATATTAATGATATTTATTAATCATATTAATTTATATTTTTATAATTTTATGTTTTATAAAAGTGTATTTAATGTAAAGAGGATATAAATAAAGTTTTTAAACTAAATTTTAAATGATTTTTGTATTTATTTTAAACAAAAACATAAAATAATTTAATAATTATTTACATTGTAATTAATCAATTTTTATATTTAACAATCCCTATATAATATAATAGATTGAAATTAATTATGTGAAATTAAATTTGAAATAAAAATATTTTAATTAATTATTTAACATACAAATACATATATTACATATATAAAACACAGTGTGTTTAATATGCAAATAAAAATCTATATTCTATATCAGTATAAAAAACATCTCATTCATTAATTCTTCTTAACGATGCTTTTCGCCAAATGGACGGCTAAACATTGATTAGACGACTACGAACGTACTCCTGATATACAGTAAAGAATGTGTATCATATATTAATATGTACAAAACACAACATTGATTCTACTTGCTTTACTGTGACGTATTCGTAGACTACCGTTCATCTAATTAAACTTGACGCCGGCGCCTAACAGTATATCAATCGAGATCAGAGGTGGATGAAACTAGCCTCTGATACGGACATCGGGCTGTTACTACGGCTCTGCGTGTACGATATAGGAACAGACGCAAGTTCGCGTATCCAACAGGCGCCTATATTCACTCTGTATTTGGAAAAAATCATACATACATACAGACGTACACGCACAATACAAATGTTTTTTTGCATTTTTTTTTTGCGGATCATAAGTGAGAAGGCCTCGGACAATTATAAAAGTTAACGCCGACGCTCATAAACGTCTAATAATGACGAATGATATTCCCGTCTTCGATTGGTTTTGGGGCCTCTGTGCCGGCCCTGTACATGTGAGCGAGGAAGCGACGTCGGTTCGAAGGTCCGACGGATGTGCAATATCGCATCGCGTCGAAAAAATTACCAATTTGTAATTTTTTCTATTTCCAAATTTTCTCGGGCCTGGTACACCGGGCCTGTGCGGGCCGCACACCGGCACTGGTATACAGTCCGTGTAGACGTCTAGAATAGTGTGACACCGTCGAAACAAGCGATTTCCAAAAGGAAAACGCCCGCCGAGCACGTTAATACATTGTGCGCCTCCACCATCAAATCGTTGCGCCTCCACCATCATCTCCATAAACAAGCATCGAAAAATGCTCTGATTTGCGAAATTGCAAATTTTTCAACTTCGACTTTTCGATGTTTTTTTAAGCGCATCGGGAGCGGACGGGTCCGGCGCACCTAATTTCCGCATTTGGAAGCAAATTTAACGGTGGGAAGTGTGCGAAAAATGCGAAAATAGGCGAATTTTCGGACCCGCGGAACCTTTTAGATGCCATTGCTCCGGTGTTACGCGTGATATCGAAAAACCGCAAACTATCCATAGTTCAGACGGTCGCCTACTTTGCATCTGCGGCGAAAAAATAGCCGATTTGCGAAAAAAAATTCGCGTCCGAAAATCGTGATCAAAGGTAGGGGTACGTGAATTTGAGAAAAATTTTTTCGAGTTTATTGGTGCATCGCAAGCGGGGAGGTCCGTAGATACACGTCCTGGCGTTTAAAAGTGAAATCGGAACCTAAAAGGTATTTGAATCGGGCCCTGAAATGGGCGGGTCGCAAATCTTCGGACCATATTACTCCGGCCCTGTATGGCTAATTGACAAACCGATACCGATTCAGTGTTCAAATGGACGTCTAGTTTCGCATCGCACAACAAAAATTGTCGATTTGCGAAATTACCACATTTTCAGTGACGTCACAGCGAATTTGCAGACGCGATTGCTCGGGAACCACGTATGCTTACGATGAACTGGAACCGGTTCGGAGTTCCGACGGACGTCTAGTATCGCCTTGGAGTACAAAAACTATCTATTTGCAAAAAATAATTTTTTGCAAAAAAATTTTTTTCACGTTTTTGGCGATTTTTTTGCCGCATCGGAAGCGGGTCGGTCCATAGGCCCACGTACAAGTGATTTTGCCTCAATAGAAATGTTCTCTTCAGCACAAATACGTCAAACGTGCGATTTCGTCGGCCGGCAGTTCGTTTCACGACCGCGCGCCGAACCGGTTCCGTCGATTATCGGACTTGAATATATTGTTGTATTTTTTTCCAATGACTATCATGTAAACAATGAATATCTTCAGCGGATTTATCACCGCATCGGATTCAGAACAATACGTATACTTGTACGGGCGTAGGACCGTTGTGCCGGCCCTGAACGCGCAGATGGTTAACCGACACCGGTTCACAATTCCTCTAGGTCCGTACATTCGCTCCGTATCGCCAGATTCGTCGATTTGCAACACTCAAACAATTTGGAAAAATCATACACACATACACTCATAATACGAATGTTTTTTTGCAATTTTTTGGCGGATTGAAAGTCAGAATGCGTCGGACATTTGCAATTACGTGATAATAGTTGGCGCCGGCACTTACATACGTCTAGAAACGTCATAGGAAATTCCCTTCGTCGACTGATTTTCGGGCCTCTGTGCCGGGCCTGTACATGTGAGCGAGGAAGCGACGTCGGTACGAAAGTACGACGGATGTCTGAAAACGCATCGCGTCGAAAAAATTTCCGATTTGTAATTTTTTCGTCTATAAAAAAAATATCTCGGGCCTGTTGTACCGGGCTTGTGCGGGCCACACACCGACCCTGTCATACAGTCCGTGTAGACGTCAAGAATCATGTGACACCGTCGAAACAAGCGATTTCCAAAAGGAAAACGCCCGCCGAGCACGTTAATACATTGTGCGCCTCCACCATCAAATCGTTGCGCCTCCACCATCATCTCCATAAACAAGCATCGAAAAATGCTCTGATTTGCGAAATTGCAAATTTTTCAACTTCGACTTTTCGATGTTTTTTTAAGCGCATCGGGAGCGGACGGGTCCGGCGCACCTAATTTCCGCATTTGGAAGCAAATTTAACGGTGGGAAGTGTGCGAAAAATGCGAAAATAGGCGAATTTTCGGACCCGCGGAACCTTTTAGATGCCATTGCTCCGGTGTTACGCGTGATATCGAAAAACCGCAAACTATCCATAGTTCAGACGGTCGCCTACTTTGCATCTGCGGCGAAAAAATAGCCGATTTGCGAAAAAAAATTCGCGTCCGAAAATCGTGATCAAAGGTAGGGGTACGTGAATTTGAGAAAAATTTTTTCGAGTTTATTGGTGCATCGCAAGCGGGGAGGTCCGTAGATACACGTCCTGGCGTTTAAAAGTGAAATCGGAACCTAAAAGGTATTTGAATCGGGCCCTGAAATGGGCGGGTCGCAAATCTTCGGACCATATTACTCCGGCCCTGTATGGCTAATTGACAAACCGATACCGATTCAGTGTTCAAATGGACGTCTAGTTTCGCATCGCACAACAAAAATTGTCGATTTGCGAAATTACCACATTTTCAGTGACGTCACAGCGAATTTGCAGACGCGATTGCTCGGGAACCACGTATGCTTACGATGAACTGGAACCGGTTCGGAGTTCCGACGGACGTCTAGTATCGCTTTGGAGTACAAAAACTATCTATTTGCAAAAAATAATTTTTTGCAAAAAAATTTTTTTCACGTTTTTGGCGATTTTTTTGCCGCATCGGAAGCGGGTCGGTCCATAGGCCCACGTACAAGTGATTTTGCCTCAATAGAAATGTTCTCTTCAGCACAAATACGTCAAACGTGCGATTTCGTCGGCCGGCAGTTCGTTTCACGACCGCGCGCCGAACCGGTTCCGTCGATTATCGGACTCGAATATACTGTTGTATTTTTTTCAATGACTATCATGTAAACAATGAAACTGGCTCGTCCCTGTTCGACTGATATACTGGATACATACGATGACAATTTGCAACCGTTTAACCATTAATAAACTGTGGCAGTTCAATAAGACTGTGAGGAGAAGTGGCGATCTAGATATAAAATATTTTTGCAACAATACGAAGCCCGTCCACCATCGTTTCTATAATGCATCGAGGCGCCTACACCATCGGTCTGAAAATCACGCCGGGTCATTCTCGATCGATCTGAGTTTTTTCTTGACACTGCTTCGCCAAATGGACCGTTAATAATTAATTCAACGACTATGGACGGTCTACTGATGTAAAAACATTAAAATATGTTAATTATTTATTTGCGTACAATAAATAAGATTTTGATTCATGCTATCCGCTCGTCTGCGAATATCTCCAGCGGATTCAGAACGATAAGTAGATTCGTACGGGCGTGGGGCCGTTGTGCCGGCCCTGAACGCGGAGATGGATGACAGACGCCGGATCGCAATTCCATTACACCCGTACATTCGCTCTGTACCGCCAGATTTGTCGATTTGTAAGATTCAAACAATTATGAAAAAACATACACGCCTACACGCATAATACAAATGTTTTTTGCATTTTTTTGGCGGTTTGAAAGTGAGACCGGGCCGGACATTTGTAATTACGCGATAAAAGTTGGCGCCGGGTGTTATAAACGCCTAGAAACGACATAGGAAATTACGGTCTTCGACTGATTTTTGGGCCCCTGTGCCGGCCCTGTAGATGCGAGCGAAAAAGCGACGTCGGTTCGAAGGTCGGACGGGCGTCTAATATCGCACCGCATCGAAAAAATAACCGATTTGTATTTTTTTCGTCTATTTACACATTTTCTCGGGCCTGCTGCACCGGGCCTGTGCGGGCCGCACACTGACACTTCCGTACAGTCCGTGTAGACGTCTAGAATCACGCGAAACAAGCGATTTCCGAAAGGAAAACGCCCCCTGAGCACATTAATACATTATGCGCCTCCACCATCAAATCTACGGACAAATATCGAGAAATGCCACACCCTGACTTCTGACTTGCGAAATTGCAAATTTCTGCACATCGACTTTTCGATGTTTTTTTCAGCGCATCGGGAGCGGACAGATCCGGCGCACCTAATTTCCGCGTTTGGAAGCAAATTCAACGGTGGGAAGTGTGCGAAAAATGCGAAAATATGCGAATTTTCGGACCCGCAAACTCTTTCAGGCGCTGTAACTCCGGCGTTAGGCGTGCTATCGAGAAACCGAAAGCTATTCGTAGTTCAGACGGACGTTTAGTTTCCATCTGCGGCGAAAAAATTGCAAATTTGCGAAAAAAAAATCGCGTCCGAAAATCGTGATCAAAGGTAGGGGTACGTGAATTTGAGAAAAATTTTTTCGAGTTTTTTCGCGCATCGCATGCGGGGCGGTCCGTAGATACATGCCCTGGTGTTTAAAAGTGAAATCGGAACCTAGAAGGTATTTGAATCGGCCCTCGAAGTGGCCGGGCCACAAATTTTCGGACCGTATTGCTCCGGCCCTGTACGCTTAATTGACAAACCGACACCGATTCAGGGTTCAAATGGACGTTCCCTAACGCATCGCACAACAAAAATGGCTGATTTGCGAAATAACAACATTTTCAGTGACGTCACAGCGAATTTGCAGACGCGATTGCTCGGGAACCATACATGCTACCGATGAATTGGAACCGGTTCGAAGTTCCGACGGACGTCTAGTATCGCTTTGCAGTACAAAAACTATCGATTTGCAAAAAATAATTTTTTGCAAAAAAGTTTTTTTCGCGTTTTTGGCGATTTTTTCGCCGCACCTGAAGCGGGTCGGTTTGTAGACCCACGTACTAGTGTTTAAAAGTAACACCGGCCTTTAAAACGTATTTGAATCGGCCTGTATAATGGGCCAGTCACAAAATTCGGGCCCTATGTCTCCGACCCTGTACGCTCAATTGACAAAGCGATACCGGTTCAGTATTCAAATAGACGTCTAGTATCGCATCGCATAGCAAAAATGGACGATTTACGCAAAATTTTACATTTTCAGTGACGTCAGTGCGAAATTGCAAACGCAATTGTTCCGACACCGAACGTGTTACCGATGTACTGAAACTGTTTCAGAGTTTAAATGAGTGTCTAGTATCGTTTCGCAATACAAAAACCGTCAATTTGCAATAATTCATTTTTGCAAAAAAATAATTGTTTGCGTTTTTGGCAATTTTTTCGCCGCATCGGAAGCGAACTGGTCCGTAGATCTATGTATAAGTAATTTTATTTTAATAGAAATGTTCTCTTCGGCGCAAGTAGATCAATCGTGTGTGCGTACGACCGGGCGATTTCGTCGGCCGGCAGTTCGTTTAACCGCCGCGCGCCGGACCGGTTCCGTCGATTATCGGACTCGAACACACTGTAAGTGGAAATGTAACGGTGTTTTATGCGACTACCATGTAAACACAATGAAAGTGATTCGTCCCTGTTCGACTGATATACTAGATATATACGATGCCATTTTGCACCCGTTTAATCATTAATAAACTGTCGCAGTTCACTGAGACTATGAGGAGAATAGAGATCTAGTTATAACATATTTTTGCACCAATACAAAGCCAACCGTCCACCATCGTTTCTATAATGTACCGAGGCGCCTACACCATCGGTATGAAAATCACGCCGGGTCATTATCGATCGATTTGAGTTTTTTCTTGACACTGCTTCGCCAAATGGACCGTTAATAATTAATTCAACGACTATGGACGGTCTACTGATGTAAAAACATTAAAATATGTTAATTATTTATTTGCGTACAATACATAAGATTGATTCATTCTATTCGCTCGTTTGCGAATTTTTCCAACAGATTTATCACCGAATCGGATTCATAACGACACGTAGACTTTTATTCGTACGAATAAACTTATCGACGACCCCTAAAGACACTTCACTCGAAGTCATATGTGGCCGAAGCCAGCCTATGATACGGTGACGGGGCTATTGTTACGGTCTTGTCGGAGTCAGCCTGTGTTACGGGTGTCGGACCTTTACTACGGCTCTGAACGTACGATATAAGGAACAGACGCAGGTTCGCGTATCGATATACGTTTAGATTCGCCATGTACCGTTGAATTCGTTGATTTGGGAAAATCAAAACATTTCAAAAAAATATCTTGCGTTTTTTTCGTGATTTTTTTACCGCATACACGTCGGGGCAGTCCATGGACAACCGTTTCGTCTATTAAGTTTATCTCCGATGCTAAAAAATGTGTTAGAAACGGCGTCAGAAGCGATCAGTGACAGTCTGTAATACGGGCGTGGGGACGTTGTGCCGGCCCTGAACGCGCAGATGGATAACCAATGCCAGTTTGCAGTTCCACTAGGCCCGTACATTCGTTTTGTACCACCAGATTCATCGATTTGCAAGACTCAAACAAGTTGGAAAAAACATACACACTTACACGTATGATATAAATGTTTTTTCCAATTTTTTTTGGCGGATTGGAAGTGAGAATGCGTCGGACATTTGTAATTACGTGATAATAGTTGGCGCCGGCACTTATATACGTCTAGAAACGTCATAGGAAATTCTGATCGTCGACTGGTTTTCGGGCCCCTGTGCCGGCCCTGTACATGTGATCGAGGAAGCGACGTCGGTACGAAAGTCCGACGGACGTCTGAAATCGCATCGCGTCGAAAAAATTTCCGATTTGTAATTTTTTCGTCCATAAAAAAAATTCTCGGGCCTGTTGTACCGGGCCTGTGCGGGCCACACACCGACCCTGGCATACAGTCCGTGTAGACGTCAAGAGTCATATGACACCGTCGAAACAAGCGATTTCCAAAAGGAAAACGCCCGCCGAGCACGTTAATACATTGTGCGCCTCCACCATCAAACCGTTGCGCTCTTCCACCATCATCTCCATAAACAAGCATCGAAAAATGCTCGAACTTGCAGTTCGACTTTTCGATGTTTTTTACAGCGCATCGGGAGTGGACGGGTCCGGCGCACCTAGTTGCCGCATTTGGAAGGAAATTCAACGGTGGGAAGTGTGCGAAAAATGCGAAAAAATGCAAATTTTCGGACCCGCAGAACATTTCAGATGCCATTGCTCCGGTGTTACGCGTGCTATCGAGAAACCGCAAACTATTTGTTGTTCAGACAGACGTCCAGTTTGCATCTGCGGCGAAAAAATAGCCGATTTGCGAAAAAAATTTCGCGTCCGAAAATCGTGATCAAAGATAGGGCGATTGCCGGGACGCGATTGCTCGGGAACCACACATGCTACCGATGAACTGGAACCGGTTCGGAGTTCCGACGGACGTCTAGTATCGCTTTACAGTACAGAAACTATTGATTTGCAAAAAATAAAATTTTGCAAAAAATTTTTTTTCGCATTTTTGGCGATTTTTTCGCCGCATTGGAAGCGATCCGGTCCATAAGCCCGCGTACAAGTGATTTTGCCTCAGTAGAAATGTTCTCTTCGACACAAATACGTCGAACGTGCGATTTCGTCGGCCGGCAGTTCGTTTCACGACCACGCGCCGGACCGGTTCCGTCGATTATCGGACTCGAATATACTGTTGTATTTTTTTCAATGACTATCATGTAAACAATGAATGTCTTCAGCAGATTTATCACCGCATCGGATTCAGAACGATACGTAGACTCGTACGGGCGTAGGACCGTTGTGCCGGCCCTGAACGCGCAGATGGCTAACCGACGTCGGTCCGCAGTTCCACTAGGCCCGTACATTCGCTCCGTACCGCCAGATTCGTCGATTTGCAAGACTCAAACAATTTAGAAAAAACATACACACATACACGCCTACACACATAATACAAATGTTTTTTGCAATTTTTTGGCGAATTGGAAGTGAGAAGGCGTCGGACATTTGTAATTACGCGATAAAAGTTGGTGCCGGCTGTTACAAACGTCTAGAAACGACATAGGAAATTCCGGTCGTCGACTGATTGTCGAGCCCCTGTGTCGGCCCTGTACATGTGAGCGAGAAAGCGACGTCGGTTCGAAGGTCGGACGGGCGTCTAATATCGCACCGCATCGAAAAAATCACCGATTTGTAATTTTTCGTCTATTTACACATTTTCTCGGACCTGCGGCACCGGGCCTGTGCGGGCCGCACACTGACACTTCCGTACAGTCCGTGTAGACGTCTAGAATCACGCGAAACAAGCGATTTCCGAAAGGAAAACGCCCGCTGAGCACATTAATACATTATGCGCCTCCACCATCAAATCTACGGACAAATATCGAGAAATGCCACGCCCTGACTTCTGACTTGCGAAATTGCAAATTTCTGCACATCGACTTTTCGATGTTTTTTTCAGCGCATCGGGAGCGGACGGATCCGGCGCACCTAGTTTTCGCATTTGGAAGCAAATTTAACGGTGGGAAGTGTGCGAAAAATGCGAAAATAGGCGAATTTTCGGACCCGCAAACTCTTTCAGGCGCCATTACTCCGGTGTTAGGCGTGCTATCGAGAAACCGAAAGCTATTCGTAGTTCTGACAGACGTCTAGTTTCCATCCGCGTCGAAAAAATTGCAGATTTGCGAAAAAAATTTCGCGTCCAAAAATCGTGATCAAAGGTAGGGGTACGTGAATTTGAGAAAATTTTTTTCGAGTTTATTGGTGCATCGCAAGCGGGGAGGTCCGTAGATACACGTCCTGGCGTTTAAAAGTGAAATCGGAACCTAGAAGGTATTTGAATCGGCCCTCGAAGTGGCCGGGCCGCAAATTTTCGGACCGTACTGCTCCGACCCTGTACGCCTAACTGGCAAACCATCACCGATTGAGTGTTCAAATGGACGTGCACTATCGCATTGCATAACAAAAATGGCCGATTTGCGAAATTACCACATTTTCAGTGACGTCATAGCGAATTTGCAGACGCGATTTCTGGGGAACCACACATGCTACCGATGAACTGGAACCTGTTCGGAGTTCCGACGGACGTCTTGTATCGCTTTGCAGTACAAAAACTATCGATTTGCAAAAAATAAAATTTTGCAAAAAAAAATTTTTCCCTTTCTTTGCCATTTTTTCATTGCATCGGAAGCGGGTCGGTTTATAGACCCACGTACTAGTGTTTAAAAGTGACACCGGCCTCTAAAATGTATTTGAATCGGCCTGCAAATTGGGCCAGTCACAAAATTCGGGCCCTATTTCTCCGACCCTGTACCCTAAATTGACAAAGCGACACCGGTTCAGTATTCAAATAGACGTCTAGTATCGCATCGCACAACAAAAATGGTAGATTTACGCAAAATTTCACATTTCCAGTGACGTCAGTGCGTAATTGCAGACGTAATTATTCCGGCACCGCACGCATTACCAATGTATCGAAACTGATTCAGAGTTTAAATGGATGTCTAGTATCGCTTCGCAATGAAAAAAACTGTCAATTTACAAAATATAAACTATTGCGAAAATAATTTCTTCACGTTTTTGGCAATTTTCTCTCCGTATCGGAAGCGAGCTGGTCCGTAGGCCCACGTACAAGTAATTTTACCTGAATAAAAATGTCCCGTTTAGCACAAATACGGCATGCGTACGTACGACCGTGCAATTTCGTCGGTCAGCAGTTTATTTCATCATCGTGCGCCGGACTGACTCTGTAGATAATCATTTCACTCAACATTTTATTTCTAATATTGTGCATATTACTGTTTCTCTTATACATTTCTCACAATATATATATATATATATATATATATATATATATATATATATATATATATATATATATATATACATATGTACATATGTACATATGTACATATGTACATATGTACATCATAATCAAAATATCTTTAATATTTAATTTGCATCAAGTTGACGTTATAGAATTATATTATGGCTTGTTCCGTTCTTTCCAACACATATTTTAAATACTGCAGATATCATGTTAGTATATGATATTATATCTCACACGGTTTTTTATGCAAATCTAAAAAATCGCATGAATTTCCTATCAACCACAAATTTTAATCATTTTTAGTACATGTGCTGCATTCTTTTAGAAAAGTAGATAAACTTATTGTGATGATGAGTGACATTTAGCATAGAAATAAACCTATTACAGGGAACACTAGTATTTACTTTCAAAGTTAATTGTTTGAAAAAGAATTAAAAAATTAGTTAAAATATACTTTTTCTAAAATAAATTCTTGCAAAAATGCAATAACATTCATCCTGAAATAGGAACTCTTTTAGTTAGGCCTTTTAAAGAAGTTGATATAAAACACATATATAATTATTTGTTTACCAACAACCTTTTTGTTTAGCATACATGATTTCAATTATTATCTGTAATTTTTATCAATTTGTAAGACTTTTTAAAATAATGTCTGTATGTACTTATTCAGTACTGTTAGAGAAGCAATAAATATATACAGAAATCGATAATATTCATAAATTCTAGTAATATTAATTTATACTATAGAAATGAAAAAAATTTCAAAAGTAAACCATTATCTATATGATGTTTTTTTGAAGGCATGTTTTTTCATACATGGAATTATTAAATGTATGTATATAAAAACAAACTATAACTGCATATATTTGTTTTCATTGCTTATTCTATGAAAATTGAGTGTATATGGAAAATATTTGAAAAATAAGTAAAGTTAATTTGTCTACAACACTATCGTATATTAAATTTATGAAGCAAGAAGTTTTAAAAGATAAATGGGAAACAGTATAAGGTTTAGAGTATAAAACAGGAAAATGTAATCAAATTTATTCATACTTCTAGTTAATATAATGTTCAATTCAGTTTGAAGAATATTAGTCAGCAAATGTTTTCATAAATGTACTCAATGCTCATTTCTTTTGTGTTTATTTATATTTTATTAACATTTCTATTAATCAGTCTTTGTAATAACTGAAATACAGTTCTTAAGACATACAAAGACTGTATTTAAACGTGTGAATTTTTGTAACGTCTAATTTTTATAGTTTTTAGCACGTTGTAAGCATTTCTTGCATTGTAATACTGATATATGATATTATACCAATGTAGGAAGTCAAATATATTGATAACTACTAATATATTATAAATTTGAAACTGATATATAAATAAAAAATAGATTATTAATACACTTTATAATTCACTATACACTCAAACCTGTTTTTGTGCGGTGTTTTTTTGTGCGATTTTTTTTTGTGCACTTGTTTTTATGCGATTTTTTTTTGTGCGGTAAATGAAAATTTCAATAAATTTATTATTTTTGTTGAATTTTAGCAAAATAACGCAGTGTAATTTGAATGTTAGTTTCTAAGTAAATTGCGGTACCGTTCAAGTCAGGTATAAGGGCGCGCATATATGTCCTGTACCGCAATGGGATAATAAAGTTCTCTGCTGCACAGATGAACTGCTAGTTATTTCGTAAGATTTTAAGTTATTTTAAACGTGAGACTTTTTTTCTGCGGTCCCTATTCACCGCATAAAAAAATTATTTTTTAATTGTGTTCCGAAAACTATATTTTATAGCTACTCGTGAAGTTTTGTTCGATTTTTTTTATGCGTTTTCTTTTATGCGGTCCCTATCTACCGCACAAAAACAGGTTTGAGTGTATATGACTAAACATTTATTCAATCAATGAATTGCATTTAACATACTCAACATTTAAATAGCAACATGTATATATATATATATATATATATATATATATATATATATATATATATATTAATAATTATATTTTATTGTCTAGAAGTATTTATTATTTAGAACATCATTATAGTTTCTTCCATTTCTATTTATACATGTAATGTTTCAGGGAACTCATAATATTGAATGCTTTATATTTTTAACTTTGACTGCAAATGAAATATGCTTTGGTTGTAACAATATTAATATATCAATATATATATATATATATTTCTTATTGTCATTTTTAAAAATATTTATAAATGAAACAAGAGGTATTCGATGGTTTAGTTTGATATAATTTCAAATAAAAAAACGGTGGATCGTCAAAACTAATAAATAATATTAATACACATGTTTGTGTATATATATATACATCTTTTTTACAAGCTAAATGCTAACAAAGTAGTATTCCTTATATATTAAATATGTGTATATTAAATCTGCCTGCGTTTCATTTATACATTTTAAATTCAAAATCGAGCTAGTTACGCCATCTGTTGCTATTTATGTAATTTCTAAACTAAATACTTAAAGAAAAAAAATTTATTTACCATCTGACTAAGGGAAAGTACTAATTTTTTTTTTAGTTTATATCCCAACTTATACGAAAACTAATTTCATACTGACGTTTCAAACACAGGAAAAAATATATTTCAGTTTTTCATAGAGATGGCCGTACGCATCTATCTTAGATTTAAGAAAATACTCTATGTATAGTTAATAATAAAGTATATAAAGAATGGACATTATTATTTTATTGCTATATTAATTTACGAGATTAAAAACCAATACATTGTTAGGAAAAACATTTAATGAATAAAAAACAGAAATTAATGTATTTTAAAGAAAATACTGAGTACTCACAATTGCAGCAGTAGCAAACATCGTTCCCTTGGTAATTCGGAACCGAGCTCCTTTTAGTCGTCTTGTATGACAAGCAAGAATACTGGTGGTAGGATCATACTCAGTTTATTGATTTTTAGTAATGTAATTTTTTATTTGTTTCTGAAAATTAATAATATCGAATTAGAATCATTCGACAGAAAATTATTATAAATAAATATTTATACATAAGACTAAGAATATAAAATGATACTGCTGTACCTTAAAAGTTATAAAATATTCACAATTTATTTAAAAATGCCACTGGCTTGTATTCCACAATCTAATTCGAAATTTCGTTCACTTTTTAAGAACATTTTCAATTTTTTACTATTAATTCAGCCATGGTAATATTGATTTAAACAGGGAGGATTTGACTGTTTTGTTGCAGATAATAATGACCATTTTTAACAATCGACAATCGCAAACGTCACAAATCGCATCGTCAACGCTAGTCGGTTCGGTTAGGAATTAAATACCGAGTGGCATCTTTATATATTTTTTAATGTTTTAAAATAATTTAGTGCGTTTTTTGAAAGAAATTAATAGCAAATTAGAAAAATTGATATGCAAACTTTAATTAATTTATATTTAAAAATAATTGCAATCAACATAAGATGACACACGCACGCATATATATATATATATATATATATATATATATATGTATATATATGTACACAATGGTCATTTTTTAGTTTTTATTTGTATTTTATTAACATTTCTACTAGACAGTTTTTTTTAATTACTGAAATACAGGTTTTAAACCATAATATAACGGTATTAAAATATCTTTAACATTTAATCAGCATCAAGTTGACATTATAGAATTGTATTATGACTTGTTCCGCTCTTTCCAAGATATATTTTAAATACTGCAGATATCATGTTAGTACATGACATAACATCTCACACGGTTTTTTATGCAAATCTAAAAAATCGCATGAATTTCCTACGAGACCACAAATTTTATATCATTTTTAGTACATGTGCTACATTCTTTTAGAAAAGTAGATAAACTTATTGTGATGATGAGTGACATTTAGCATAGAAATAAACCTATTACAGGGAACACTAGTATTTACTTTCAAAGTTAATTGTTTGAAAAAGAATTAAAAAATTAGTTAAAATATACTTTTTCTAAAATAAATTCTTGCAAAAATGCAATAACATTCATCCTGAAATAGGAACTCTTTTAGTTAGGCCTTTTAAAGAAGTTGATATAAAACACATATATAATTATTTGTTTACCAACAACCTTTTTGTTTAGCATACATGATTTCAATTATTATCTGTAATTTTTATTAATTTGTAAGACTTTTTAAAATAATGTCTGTACGTACTTATTCAGTATTGTTAGAGAAGCAAGAAATATATACAGAAATCGAAAATCTTCATAAATTCTAGTAATATTAATTTATATTATAGAAATGAAAAAAATTTCAAAAGTAAACCACTATCTATATGATCTTTTTTTGAAGGCATGTTTTTTCATACATGGAATTATTAATTTTATGCATATGAAAGCAAACTATAACGGCATATATTTGTTTTCATTGCTTATTCTATGAAAATTAAGTGTATATGGAAAATATTTGAAAAATAAGTAAAGTTAATTTGTCTACAACACTATCGTATATTAAATTTATGAAGTAAAAAGTTTTAAAAGATAAATGGGAACAGTATAAGGTTTAGAGTATAAAACAGGAAAATGTAATCAAATTTATTCATACTTCTAGTTAATATAATGTTCAATTCAGTTTGAAGAATATTAGTCAGCAAATGTTTTCATAAATGTACTCAATGCTCATTTCTTTTGTGTTTATTTATATTTTATTAACATTTCTATTAATCAGTCTTTGTAATAACTGAAATACAGTTCTTAAGACATACAAAGACTGTATTTAAACGTGTGAATTTTTGTAACGTCTAATTTTTATAGTTTTTAGCACGTTGTAAGCATTTCTTGCATTGTAATACTGATATATGATATTATACCAATGTAGGAAGTCAAATATATTGATAACTACTAATATATTATAAATTCGAAACTGATATATAAATAAAAAATAGATTATTAATACACTTTATAATTCACTATATATGACTAAAAATTTATTCAATCAATGAATTGCATTTAACATACTCAACATTTAAATAGCAACATGTATAAATATATATATATTAATAATTATATTTTATTGTCTAGAAGTATTTATTATTTAGAACATCATTATAGTTTCTTCCATTTCTATTTATACATGTAATGTTTCAGGGAACTCATAATATTGAATGCTTTATATTTTTAACTTTGACTGCAAATGAAATATGCTTTGGTTGTAACAATATTAATATATCAATATATATATATATTTCTTATTGTCATTTTTAAAAATATTTATAAATGAAACAAGAGGTATTCGATGGTTTAGTTTGATATAATTTCAAATAAAAAAAACGGTGGATCGTCAAAACTAATAAATAATATTAATACACATGTTTGTGTATATATATATACATCTTTTTTACAAGCTAAATGCTAACAAAGTAGTATTCCTTATATATTAAATATGTGTATATTAAATCTGCCTGCGTTTCATTTATAAATTTTAAATTCAAAATCGAGCTAGTTACGCCATCTGTTGCTATTTATGTAATTTCTAAACTAAATACTTAAAGAAAAAAAATTTATTTACTATCTGACTAAGGGAAAGTACTAATTTTTTTTTTAGTTTATATCCCAACTTATACGAAAACTAATTTCATACTGACGTTTCAAACACAGGAAAAAATATATTTCAGTTTTTCATAGAGATGGCCGTACGCATCTATCTTAGATTTAAGAAAATACTCTATGTATAGTTAATAATAAAGTATATAAAGAATGGACATTATTATTTTATTGCTATATTAATTTACGAGATTAAAAATCAATACATTGTTATAAATAAATATTTATACATAAGACTAAGAATATAAAATGATACTGCTGTACCTTAAAAGTTATAAAATATTCACAATTTATTTAAAAATGCCACTGGCTTGTATTCCACAATCTAATTCGAAATTTCGTCCACTTTTTAAGAACATTTTCAATTTTTTACTATTAATTCAACCATGATAATATTGATTTAAACAGGGAGGATTTGACTGTTTTGTTGCAGATAATAATGGCCATTTTTAACAATCGACAATCGCAAACGTCACAAATCGCATCGTCAACGCTAGTCGGAAAAAATAATAAATAATATTAATATACATGTTTGTGTTTATATACATCTTTTTTACAAGCTAAATGCTAACAAATTAGTATTCTTTATATATATATATATATATATATATATATATATATATATATATATATATATATATATATGTATATATATATATATATGTGTGTGTGTGTGTATATATAAATATATATATATCTGTATATATGCATGTATATGTATATATATATATATATATATATATATATATATATGTATATATATATATATATATATATATATATATATATATATATATACACATACATATATAATATAAATTGAGAAATGTTGGTTTTTGTTATATAGACTGAAAATATTAAGTATTAAAAGCGAAATCAATTTTATTTCATTATAATCAAAAACAAAATAAATATTTCACGATCAAAAAATAATTTTATGCTATCATTTTTGTACTCACAATTGTCTCTCTTAATATATATATGTATATATATATATATATATATATATATATATATATATATATATATATATGTCATCATCATCATCATCTTCAGCCCCTGTCAGTCCACTGCTGGATAAAGGCCTCTTCCATGACTTTCCATTTTGTTCGATTCAGTGCCTCTCTTTTCCACAGTTTTCCAATAAAGTTTTTAATATCCTTATCCCATCTGTTCATTGGTCTCTTTCTCGGTCTTTTCATATTCCTTGGTTCCCAGTCAATAATTTCTCTTGTCCATCGGTTGTCTTCTCTTCTTGCGACATGTCCCGCCCATTTCCATTTCAGACTCTTTACTCTTCTTATTATATCTGTGACTCCTGTTTGTTTTCGTATCCATTCTATTCTCTTTCTATCTCTTCTTGTTATTCCCAACATGCATCTTTCCATACTTCGTTGTGTTGTTTGGAGTCTTTGAACTATTTTGGCGTTAAGCACCCATGTTTCGCTGCCGTAGGTAAGGACCGGTAGTATACACTGATCGAATACTTTTTTCTTTAAACAGAGTGGGATTGTTGATTTAAATATTGAGGCGTTTCGTCCGAAAGAGCTCCATCCCATTTTTATTCTCCTATTTACTTCTTCCGTGAATGATCCATCTCTGTTGATAAGCTGGCCTAGATAAACATATTTCGTGACTTCTTCTATTTCCGTTCCTTTTATTTCAATTTTCTTCGGACATACAAACGCATTGAACAGTACTTTTGTCTTTGTATGATTCATGTTGAGGCCGATTTTTTGACTGGCATCGTTTAGTTCTTCTATTCTCTTTTGCAACTCTTCCGGAGTATTTGCGAAAATAACTATATCATCGGCAAACCGGAGATGGCTTAATCTTTCGCCCTTTATCTCGATTCCTTTGTCCTCCCAGTCGAGCGATTTGAATACTTCTTCTAAGGCCGCAGTAAACAATTTCGGAGAAATTGCATCTCCCTGTCTTACACCTTTCTCGATTTTTATCTTTCTTGTTTCTTCATGTAGCTTCACTGACATCGTTGCTTTTTTATAGATGTTATCTAGCAGCTCGATATATGTGCCCTCTATGCCCTGGTTCTTCAGTGCAGATATTACCGACAAGGTGGTGATGGAGTCAAACGCCTTCTCGTAGTCTATAAATCCAAGACACACTGGTATTTGGTATTCATTTGATCGGCTTATTACTTCTCTCACTACTTGAATATGATCCATTGTACTAAATCCGGTTCTAAATCCTGCTTGTTCCCTTGGTTGGGCGAAATCTAGTTGCACTTGTAGACGTTTCGAAATTATTTTAGTAAAGATCTTATATATCGTAGGTAGTAAACTAATCGGCCGATAATTCTTCAAATCTTCTTTATCTCCTTTCTTGTGTAGAAGAATTACGTTGGCTTCATTCCATTTATCTGGGATAGTTCTTTTTTGTATACAAGCAGTGAATATATCAGCGAGAACTTTTTCTGTTTTTTCTCCTACTAACTTGAAAATTTCTGCTATTAACCCATCATTTCCGGCTGCTCTTCCATTTTTCATATTCTTTATTGCATATGTAACCTCTTCCGGTAGCACGGGTGGGACACCTTGGTTATATATATATATATATATATATATATATATATATATATATATATATATATATATATATGTATATATATATATATATATATATATATATATATATATATATATATATATATATATATGTATATATATATATATATATATATATATACATATATATATATATATATATATATATATATATATATATATATATATATATAGAGAGAGAGAGAGAGAGAGAGAGGCATTAATTATGAGAGATATAATTTTAAAATTAATATTTGGTGTATTTTTTTTGTAAAAATATCCAGTTTTCATTATATTGGATAATGGATAAATTATGAAAACATAAAATCGTTATTATTTGAAATATATTTTTTCCATTAAATAAATCGGTTTTATTTGACTTAGTTTTGTAAATCTTATGGAAGCATTGTAACAGCACCGTGTCAGCATTTTATATAATTCACTCGTAGCTGCGTCACGAATCGACTGGCCTTCACTGACCATTGCACGGCTTGCGCGACTCATTTCTGTATCGAACGCCGTCCGTCCAATACACTGTTCAAGAATTTTCCTACAGTCGTATTTAATTGTAAGTAATTGTAGTTTTTCGATTGAAATTTTTAAATATATGTTTAAATCTAACTAAATTAAAAACATTTAACTATTTTTTAACAAATTTTCAAAATAATTTTACATTTTTCAATATTAACAATTTTTAGTTATTGTACATTGTTTATTTTTTTTTAGAATTTTTACTATCATGGATGAATATTTAAGTATAGAGTAGTTTTGTTTAATTTACATAAAATTAAATTTGATAAATTGTTTTTTTCATTATTTTAAAATACATTTTTTTTAAATTTTAATTTGTTATATATGTTCTTCTGATTACTGAAGTCGATTTGAAGATTCGTCGTATAACGATATATATATTTCTAACATAACACGTTAGAAGCACTGAAGCAACGTTAAAACATCGTGATCGAGAAAGATCATAAAATTAGTTTTCAGTATTGTAAATGTAAGTGCCTCGGGGTTTTGTATCGTGATCGCCCGATCACTTTAACTGTAAATTCATAAAAATCTTTTAGTGAATTATTCAAATTCATTTTAAGATTGTCCGTGAGTACGAATCAGATGTCTAATAAACGTTATGCTGGGATTGCGTTAAGGGTACAGGATATTTTGGTTTCACCTGTAGGTAGTACTTAAGCGATCGCACCCTTTGCTAACTATAACCGTCTGTACGTTTTCGCCATCGAGAAGTCCTCAAACCTGGAGGTGCGAGGCAGTCTGTTTGTTTTGTCCTTTTTTTTTCAGGGTTTTTGTGTTGTTTTCCCTAACTTTTATTTTATGAGACTCTGTCTCGCTTCTCACTTGTGCTTTAGATTAGACTTTAGAGTAGGGTTTTTATGAGAGATCTCTCGTTTTTTTTTTTATAGCTTAGGTTTTTGACTAGGGTTTCAGGTTTCTTCGAGAACCGCATCCACATTCTTCGATGACATCAGGAAAACGTACATTCGATTGAGAAGTGCAGAGCACTGGGAGAGAGTGGCTGGGGTATCCCCGGGCCTGTAATCCTACACAGGTGTTACTCGGATGCTTCGTACTTTGCTTTGCTTGTAGTTTTAAATTAATTTTTTTAACATTTTGTTACTGGGGTAGGGTTTATTCTGAAAATGTTTCACCAAACAGCAAACATTGTGGTTGACTCAACATGAACCACACTACCACTGAACCACACTATTTGAACCATGGTTCTAGTTATTGATTACACTCCACGTCGTATGTGTAATCAGAGGATACTGTTATAACAATATATTTTGTAAAATGATAAATGTTTAACATTCTGCATCGGATATTTAACACGAACATAATATTAAAAGTTCGTACGATTCATTAAATCTTAAAATCATTTTATTACACTACTCTATACTTTAAAACGAATTTGGAAGATCGCCAGACCGATGTGGATATTAAATATTATGTAATAATGGCATAAAAAAGAAAAAATATACTCGATTCATTAATTACAGTGTGGTTAAAAAATCATAAAGTTTCAGATGCTTTTGATACCAAATGGATCCGGTTTCTCATAAAGATCGTGAATACATAGCACTGAAATGTATATCTTTACTACGGAATATGTATGACGGGAAGTTAAAAATGTTAAGGAAAAAAGTTAAAATATAAAATACCATTTTTAAATATACATATATAAACTTTTGTAGTAAAAATATTCTGTTCTAGGTACTAAATTATTAGTTTTAGCATCGTATGAAGAGTATGTTAGATCAAATTTCGGATGCTGAACATGGGGATTACTAAATTATGTTGTTTTGGTGCTTGTATAGAACAAGGCAATCTTCTATCCAGTCTTCATTTTAAAAGTAAGCATTTCATTTAAAAATCTAATTAATACAAAATAAATATATAGCATAAAATTGAAATATAAATATACTTTTAATAATTATAAAGTAATAATTAAACTTAAGAATATTAACTAATAAATTTTTATGTTCCATTAGAATCTGTTCAACTAATCTCAAAATTTATAAATAATCGAAGAATAAAATAACCATCGGATAAAATTCAGAGATTGCAGTTAATTAACCAGAAACTAAAAGCGCTGTATGGCAAAGTAAGTTTTATCTTTTAAAATTTTAAATTTCATTACAAAAGTAAACAATTCATTTAAATAAAATATGCACAGTAACTTGATTTCATTAAACTCAGTGATTTTAAAAAAAAATCCTTTTATGCAACACATGTGAATTTCTTAATTTAATTAAATGTTTAGACCTTTTTTGTTTCGCGTATTTTGATTGTTGTAAAATTAATTTTAATGACTCTAATGTTCAATTTATAACACACTTTAGTTTCATTCGATAATAAGTATGTAGATTTTTCACAGTATCACTATATTTCCAAACGTATTTTTAAAAATATAATCATTTCTTTGTTGCCTATTGTTGAATATAATTTCGTGTTTAATTTTGATCCCATCTAAGAATTTTTTTAATATATAAATTTTCTCACTGATAATAGATTAAATAATTAATCTAATACATTTTAATTTATAATTACATTTCGAAATAAATTTACATATTGCAATTGGTAAACTTTCTTGATATTATGTATATTATAATAGTTAAAATCATTTAATGTTTTTATTAAATTTGAACTCAATTTTCAAATTTATATAGCTAATCAAAAGTAACTGTTTTTTTTTAATCAAATTATTTAGTATTTGAAATAAATTTTCATTCTAACAATTTATAATCGGATTTTTTTTCACTACTTTCAATAATTAATATGCAAGGTGTTTCATTTGCAGTATTCTTAATGTATTTTTCCATTCCATATTAAAAGAAAAATTTTACATTGTTTTACGATTGTTAAAATATCATTTTGGCTCTTTTCGTTTTATTGTTTAAATTTTATTCTATTGAAAGTATATATTTTTTTAATCTGAAAATTAAATTTTCTTCATTAACAATCATATTATTAATAAATTCATAATTAGTCTAATTTAATACACTTTAATTTATACATATAATTTGATGTAAATTAATTTATCATTAGTAAAGTTTTTTGGTGTTATATACAGTAATTGAAATTGTATTAATTTTTTTGTTCAATTGTATTAAAAAAATATTCTATAAAATTGTGCTGCAGATCAAACTATTTCATTAATTTCTATAAAATCATTTTGAATTCGAATTGACTTTTTAACAATTTGAGGAAATAAAAATTTTAGATAAGTTAGTATAGTCTAAAAACTTTGATATTAAATAATCAAATATATACAGAAAATAGTTTCATGTTTCAACATTACTTTTTTAAAATTTGTGTTCTTTTTTTTAAGATTTTTCTTTGATTTTTTTTCTTAAACATTTTGCCTGTTAATAGTTGAATCTATTTGCATAAATTATTTAAGCACCAAATGATTTGATAAGAAAAAGAACTGTTTAGTTATTTTTCATTAATTAATTATGCATATTTGTTTAACTTTAGAATTATTTTTTTTAAATTGTTTACTTTCTTTAATATTGTTTTACCAGTTTTTATTCTTTTTGCATTTAATTAATATTCGATGAATTTTAATTTGAAATAGATTTTCATGATAATCTTAAATTAATTTACTGATTTTGGTGCTTAATTTGTAATTTTTTATTTTATTCAGTTTCTTTTTCAATATTTGATCATATAACATATATATATATATATATATATATATATATATATATATATATATATATATATATATATAACAAGTCATATATAATTAAATTTTAAATGTTTCGTTTTTGTTTATTTTAAAATTAAAATTGTGATTCCATCATTCTATTCTTCATTATATAAAAATATTGTAAGTTCTACTTTTAAATGCTCTTTTTATAATAAACTTGTTTCCTTTTTATACGTTAGTAACGAAATTTATTAAGGGTGTAAATGATTGAAATCAGTTTTTCACCAATTCTATCAATTTTTTAAGTTGAAATTATCTTTTCTCTTATTGAACATACCTAATTATTAGATTGAAAATAGTTTTTTAAAATGTTTCATTCATATCCATTGTTATATTTTGTATCAATATATCAGTATTTTGCTGTTTATTTGTTTTTGTAATATATATATATATATATATATATATATATATATATATATATATATATATATATATTTAAAGTTAAATTTTCATACAACCAAATACTTATAAATTTTTGCAGTAAAAACACATCCCATTCATATTTTCTTTTCTTTTTTGGTAATTTTTTTATAGTTGAAAGTGAGTGACTGAAATAGGTTGTATGCATGAAATATTGCAAATTGTATTTATATATTTTGTTTTAAAGTATTAATGAATGTGTTATATAAAGAATATAAAAATGTTTTCAGGTGTCAGAAGATGAAGAATTTCTAGAAATTAAATAGGACTATAAAGATTTGCCAACATGAGAGGGTGATAGCTGTTCAGTTTGTTTCCAGTGCGGACGACAGGAGTTACAACCAGAAACCAGAACAAAGAAACTTATTTATAGTTTTAGTTATTAATTATAATAATTTATTATTGTTAACCCAAATATTTCTATATATTTGGTTAAAAAGTGCGATATTCGAATAATAAGGTATTGATTGCAACATCACTTTTTCTATAAGAGCAAAAATTTAATAGCATTGACAATGAATCATCTATTTAAATGATTCTATTTTAACGATTCATTAAAACTAAAAGTAAATTGCAAATTTTTAGATTCTCTTAAGTTCATAAGTAAAAGAAAACTGCATATTATTTAAATGATAAATTAATCGAAATGATACATTTTATAATAATCTAAACGAAAAAGTAAATTCGGATATAAAAGAAAATTGCAAATTATTTAAAGATAAATTAATAGGAGTAGTATATTTAATTCTTCTTAAAGAAGAATTAAGTTCATAAGAAATAAAAAAGAGCAATCGGTTCCATTATGCATTAATTAAATTTAAATACTTAAAAAGTTTTTTTTTACATTCACAGTTTGTAAACAAAGTAAAACAAATTGAAGTTCATAAATAATAATAATTAATATGATTGGTAAAATTTAGAATATTTTTTTTATTTAATAAGTAGTTAATATTTTTATATTAATTTATTTCTAAAATTCACATTTATTAAAATAGAAATTTACTTTCATAAACAGATCAAATGTAAAAGTAATTACTTTATACTTTCTTTAAATAGAACTTAAATTTATTTCTAATAACTCATTTCAAAAATCTACAAATAGAACATTGTTTTTTTAAAAAAAGTAATTAATGAGAATCAATAATGTTTAATTTTTGTTTATTAAATATGAACTCAATTTCTTACTTTTGCACTGATTGAATGTTTTTCATAAATAATAGTACAAATTTTAATCAAATGTTCATAGTTGAATTATTAATGGCATTGGTAACATTTAAATACTTTTTCTTTCAATTTTACAATCTTGTTCAATTTCATATTTCTATATAAAGTTGTTCTAAATTTCATAAATAGTTGAAAGTTAATAATGTTGTTCATAAAGTGAAATAATTTGTAATATTTAATTACTCTTCTAATTAAATGTTAATTTTTATCATTAGATTAATTATATTTTTTAATGATTATAATGAAGTAATCTTTATAAGCAAAATTAATGGTTGATAATATTTTCAATACTTTTAGCATTTATTTTAAGAGTGAAATTTTTCAATTTCTCATTACTATATAAAAATAGCTTTGTCAAAATTTGAAACAATAGAAATTTACAAGTCACTTATTTTAAATATGAAATAATTTAATAGTTAAATACTATTTAATTATTTTAAATATAAAGTAACTTTTCTTATGTTACAAATAAAGTTTAAACTTGTCTAATGATTAACAATTAATAAATAATTACCAATTACTATTTTCATATATAAATTAATAGTTTAATAATGTCGAAATACTTCTCAACTTTCAACAATCCAACTTTGAATGAAATCAATGTTATTAAGACCGGTAAATGATTGAACATTATAAATTAGTAGTTTGTTTCAAAAGGCTAAAATAATGTTCAATTATGATTGCATGCTCTTTTTTGATTGAATATGAACTATTTTTTTTATTGCTTCTGCATTAATTAAAAAGTTTACAAATTGTAATAAAAAATTCTCATTTAATAAGCAAATTGATGACATTAACATATTTTTAATATCATTTTTTTTGATTTATTAGCTTTTTAAATTTCTTATTTCTGTATAAAATGTTGTTGATGCTCGTTAACTGATGAAAAATTACAAATGAATTATTTTTTTCATGATCGTATGACAGTTCATAATATTTAAATGTTTTTTTTTTTTTATTAAACGTGATTTAAATTTCGTATAAATACATTAATTAGAATCATTTCTACTGATTATTAGAAATTTAAAAGTAATTTTTATAGATACATTAATGATTTCTATATGTTGTTTAAATACTTTTTCTTTTAACTATGAACTTTCAATGCAAATTTTTGTCAATGCTCATAAGACTGTTTCAAATGAATTATTGTTTAAAGTTTAAATAACACTATAATATTGCAATG
This sequence comes from Acanthacorydalis orientalis, assembly GCA_034766995.1. Lineage (NCBI taxonomy): Eukaryota > Metazoa > Arthropoda > Insecta > Megaloptera > Corydalidae > Acanthacorydalis > Acanthacorydalis orientalis. The sequence continues at coordinate 6,164,267 of CM068323.1, read as the reverse complement.
CTCTTTTTCTATTAAACATGACTAAATTTAAGTCATGAACTTTTTATGAACTTTTTCAATTTCTTATTTCGATGAACAAATTAATTATAATTAATGATTTACTTATTATTGATAAAATAATAGTTGATAATAAATGAACGTTATTTTTTATTAAATATGAATTAAATTTCATATCTGTAGAATAATTATAATGCTTTTCAATGGTATTTAAATAGTTTGAAATAATTTTTACATGTGAATTAAATAACACTCGGTACTTTTAACATTTTAGTTAATGATGAAATTATTAAATTTTCTTATTTCTATATGAAGTATTGGTAAAGTTCATAAATGTTAGAAAATTGGAAATGAATTTTCTCAAAGGTGGTGAAATAATCGTTGTTAAAATGTAAATGCTCTTTAATTGTTAAATAAGAATTCGGCTTCTTATCAGTACACATTAAGTACAAATTTTTCTAATGATTATAAATAGTAGATTGTTAAAATTTATCGTTAACGATACGTTAGTAATTCTATTAAAGGTTATACGTACCTTTTTTTACATTTAAATGCTGTTTTTCTTTAAATACGAACTAAATTTCAATCGGTATATATTAAATTTTAAACTGTCATAAGTAACACAAAAATTTAGATTTTATTTAACTAAATCAGTGAATATAATTAGTAAACATCTTTGAATGAATCGTAAAGTAAATGAATTAATTGCTATCGTATTAATTATGAAATCGTATTCTTATTCGAATACTAATTTTTTTTCAAACCATCAGGAAAGTATTTTTTTAACGATAATGAAATCGATGTTATTTAAATAGTCGTGTTTTAACGAAATGAATTTATTTTCATGTCTTAGTTAATAATGAAGATTTTTTTTTGAAATTTATAAGCAGTGATTTTTCAATTTAATTTCTTTATGGAAAATGTTTTATTCTTATTTACTGTAATGTTTTTCTTTTAAACATTAATTCAATTTATCATTTCGATGGAAAATATTTGTTTCTAAGTAAACAGGTATTATCAGATAATGTTTTACGTGACTAAATTAACTAATCATATTATTATTATTTTAATTATTTTTTGCTTTGAATAATTCCGTTTCTTTATCTTTGCTTAAATGAAAACATTTCGGGAATAATGTTTTTTTTTATAAGTAAATTAAAATTATTTAGCTGCACGTTTTAAATATACTCAATTTCATTTTGTAACATTAAATACTTTTTATTGGAAGTCGATTTATAGAATCGATATTAATCAGATGCTTTTTTCATTTAAACATTAAATCGTATTCTTATTTCAAAATTAAATAAAAAAAAAAACAAAGTTCATATTTAATGGAAAATTCCGTATTGAAATTGTTTTTCGTTATATATATTCAAATTTTTACATACCTGTAAGAGTATGTACAATGTAAATGATTATTTCATAAACTTTTATTACTTGATATATGTATCAAATATAGAAAAGTGATGTTCAACAATACGGGTAACTTTCAATGTGCGATATACAATACATATAATTGAAAAATAATTCGCCTTTAAGTTATATGAATCGCTGAAAGCGATCTTTCATCGGACGAATATTTAACGATATTTCCTTTTTTCGTTTTATAATGTAATCGCAAAAGTTTTCAGAAAGTCTACATGTTTGAACGCCGAGATACGTGTGTTTTGAACAAGTGTTTGTGTCGTTAGCTCGCTTAGCTCGTATCCGACATTTAATTATATCGGTTCAGGCCGTTTAGATTCGAATCATCTCGGGTAGGAGTAGATAGTTTAGTTCTGTGATATCGGGCAGGTTTTAAATAGATCGTTTAAATACAGACTCGGGTAGGCTTATCGTTAGCTACGCGTCGGGTAGGATAGGGCGGCAGTCGGAACGCCGGTGTGTCGTATGAATGCCGTGTATGTACGAATGTTACGTATGCTCGATTAACATCCGAGAAGTGGTAGTGCGAAGTTTTGAGATGTCATCTCGTCGGTGTTTAATAGATTTTCTGAAAACTTTAATTCACGGTTGTTTTTATCATTACGGTAATATTAAAATAATCAATTTAAACCGCATATTTGTTTGTAATAAACATTAATCGTTATAAATATGTATTTTTTCGCACATTGTTAAGTTACCTCTAGCTATGTACTACTGTTATTTTTGTATCGGATCATGGTAATCGTTATATATTAATTTAATGATTATTTTAAAGTTTTTTAATCGGTGATAAATATTGTACACCGTAATATATCTTTTGCAGCGTACATCCTTTGTCATCGAACAGTGTATATCGTAAGTAACCGAAACTGAGCATATGTCGTAAGGAACTTAAACTGACCGTGTGGTTATCGTAAGTAAATGAAACTATGCGAGTGACGAAAACGGACGGTGCGGTGCCGTAAGTAACCGAAACGGTGTAGATATTTTTGTACGAAACGCGATTCCCTGAGACCGATCGCAAAGTTTTTCACTTATAATTTATACTGTATCGTTAGGCTTTATACATTCCTGATCACAATAAATTAATAAGAAAATTTTCAGGGTGGTGGGGGCGGAACTCGGGCCAAATTTCCAGGTCACGTGACCGGCGCACTGCGCAGGCGCGTGAACTTGTGTTTTGTTATATGTTGTTATTTTAGAATACGACTATACATGAACTTGCAGTAAATACTTATAAATAACATGGATAAGATTACTAGATAGATACGAAGGTAGAGCGGTTAGGTATAAACGCTCTACCGCTGTCGATACGACGGAGACGTCGGACGGACCTAGTTATCGGAAGCTCGGGTGGTAACGGAAGCTGAATTAAACAGAACGAAAGGAAGTTCCGATTTTATACTGTATTAGAACGACGTGGTGCATGTTATAAGATTACTAGATAGATACGAAGGTGGAGCGGTTAGGTATAAACGCTCTACTGCTGTCGAAGAGCAGCGTCGGTACTGTCGGTTCGACGTCTCCGTCGAACCGACATAGTTATCGGAAGCTCTTGCGGTAACGTGAACGTAGAGCGGTTAGGTATAAACGCTCTACGTGTGTGTGTGTGTCGGTGCCCTAGCGGTGCCCATGCGGTACACGTCCGAGTACACGTCCATGTGCTATGTGTACTCGTCCGAGTACACGTGCACTCTGACGAGTACACATAGCACATGGACGTGTACTCGGACGTGTACTCGGACGTGTACACGTCCGAGTACACGACGCCCCGCTCACCGCACGCACCGTTTTTCTCTCGATTTAATCACGATGCCCCGCCCACCGCACGCACCGTTTTTCTCACGATTTAATCACGACGCCCCGCCCACCGCACGCACCGTTTTTCTCTCGATTTAATCACGACGCCCCGCCCACCGCACGCACCGTTTTTCTCTCGATTTAATCACGACGCCCCGCCCACCGCACGCACCGTTTTTCTCACGATTTAATCACGACGCCCCGCCCACCGCACGCACCGTTTCTCTCTCGATTTAATCACGACGCCCCGCCCACCGCACGCACCGTTTTTATCTCGATTTAATCACGACGCCCCGCCCACCGCACGCACCGTTTTTCTCTCGATTTAATCACGATGCCCCGCCCACCGCACGCACCGTTTTTCTCTCGATTTAATCACGAAGCCCCGCCCACCGCACGCAACGTTTTTCTCTCGATTTAATCACGACGCCCCGCCCATCGCACGCACCGTTTTTCTCTCGATTTAATCACGACGCCCCGCCCACCGCACGCACCGTTTTTCTCTCGATTTATCACGACGCCCCGCCCACCGCACGCACCGTTTTTCTCTCGATTTATCACGACGCCCCGCCCACCCCACGCAGCGTTTTTCTCTCGATTTAATCACGATGCCCCGCCCACCGCACGCGCCGTTTTTCTCTCGATTTAATCACGACGCCCCGCCCACCGCACGCACCGTTTCTCTCTCGATTTAATCACGATGCGCCCTCCGCCCACCGCACGCACCGTTTTTCTCTCGATTTAATCACGACGCCCCGCCCACCGCACGCACCGCTTCTCTCTCGATTTAATCACGACGCCCTGGCCCACCGCACGCCGTGTACTCAGGTGTGCTCTCGTCCGAGTGCACGTGTACTCGGACGAGCGCACATAGCACATATTTATAACGATTAATGTTTATTACAAACAAATATGCGGTTTAAATTGATTATTTTAATATTACCGTAATGATAAAAACAACCGTGAATTAAAGTTTTCAGAAAATCTATTAAACACAGGCGAGATGACATCTCAAAACTTCGCACTACCACTTCTCGGATGTTAATCGAGCATACGTAACATTCGTACATACCACGACATTCATACGACACACCGGCGTTCCGACTGCCGCCCTATCCTACCCGGACGTAGCTAACGATAAGCCTACCCGAGTCTGTATTTAAACGATCTATTTAAAACCTGCCTGATATCACAGAACTAAACTATCTACTCCTACCCGAGATGATTCGAATCTAAGCGGCCTGAACCGATATAATTAAATGTCGGATACGAGCTAAGCGAGCTAACGACACAAACACTTGTTCAAAACACACGTATCTCGGTGTTCAAACATGTAGACTTTCGCACGCCGTTTTTCTCCGATTTAATCACGACGCCCCGCCCACCGCACGCACCGTTTTCTCTCGATTGTCACGACGCCCCGCCCACCGCACGCACCGTTTTCTCTATATGTATTGTATATCGCACATTGAAAGTTACCCGTATTGTTGAACATCACTTTTCTATATTTGATACATATATCAAGTAATAAAGTTTATGAAATAATCATTTACATTGTACATACTCTTACAGGTATGTAAAAATTTGAATATATATAACGAAAAACAATTTCAATACGGAATTTTCCATTAAATATGAACTTTGTTTTTTTTTTATTTAATTTTAAAATAAGAATACGATTTAATGTTTAAATGAAAAAGCATCTGATTAATATCGATTCTATAAATTGACATCAAATAAAAAGTATTTAATGTTACAAAATGAAATTGAGTATATTTAAAGCGTGCAGGAAAATAATTTTAATTTACTTATAAAAAAAAACATTATTCCTGAAATGTTTTCATTTAAGCAAAGATAAAGAAAGCGGAATTATTCAAAGCAAAAAATAATTAAAAAATAATAATATGATTAGTTAATTTAGTCACGTAAAACATTATCTGATAATACCTGTTTACTTAGAAACAAATATTTTCCATCGAAATGATAAATTGAATTAATGTTTAAAAGAAAAACATTACAGTAAATAAGAATAAAACATTTTCCATAAAGAAATTAAATTGAAAAATCACTGCTTTTAAATTTCAAAAAAATTTCTTCATTATTAACTAAGACATGAAAATAAATTCATTTCGTTAAAACTCGACTATTTAAATAACATCAATTTCATTATCGTTAAAAAATACTTTCCTGATGGTTTGAAAAAAATTAGTATTCGAATAAGAATACGATTTCATAATTATCTGATAGCAATTAATTCATTTACTTTACGATTCATTCAAAGATGTTTACTAATTATATTCACTGATTTAGTTAAATAAAATCTAAATTTTTGTGTTACTTATGACAGTTTAAAATTTAATATATACGATTGAAATTTAGTTAGTATTTAAAGAAAAACAGCATTTAAATGTAAAAAAGGTCGTATAACCTTTAATAGAATTACTAGCACGTATCGTTAACGATAAATTTTAACAATCTACTATTTATAATCATTAGAAAAATTTGTACTTAATGTGTACTGATAAGAAGCGAATTCTTATTTAACAATTAAAGAGCATTTACATTTTAACAACGATTATTTCACCACCTTTGAGAAAATTCATTTCCAATTTTCTAACATTTATGAACTTTACCAATACTTCATATAGAAATAAGAAAATTTAATAATTTCATCATTAACTAAAATGTTAAAAGTACCGAGTATTATTTAATTCACATGTAAAAATTATTTCAAACTATTTAAATACCATTGAAAAGCATTATAATTATTCTACGGATATGAAATTTAATTCATATTTAATAAAAATAACGTTCATTTATTATCAACTATTATTTTATCAATAATAAGTAAATCATTAATTATAATTAATTTGTTCATCGAAATAAGAAATTGAAAAAGTTCATAAAAAGTTCATGACTTAAATTTAGTCATGTTTAATAGAAAAAGAGCATTGCAATATTATAGTGTTATTTAAACTTTAAACAATAATTCATTTGAAACAGTCTTATGAGCATTGACAAAAATTTGCATTGAAAGTTCATAGTTAAAAGAAAAAGTATTTAAACAACATATAGAAATCATTAATGTATCTATAAAAATTACTTTTAAATTTCTAATAATCAGTAGAAATGATTCTAATTAATGTATTTATACGAAATTTAAATCACGTTTAATAAAAAAAAAAAACATTTAAATATTATGAACTGTCATACGATCATGAAAAAATAATTCATTTGTAATTTTCATCAGTTAACGAGCATCAACAACATTTTATACAGAAATAAGAAATTTAAAAAGCTAATAAATCAAAAAAATGATATTAAAAATATGTTAATGTCATCAATTTGCTTATTAAATGAGAATTTTTATTACAATTTGTAAACTTTTTAATTAATGCAGAAGCAATAAAAAAATAGTTCATATTCAATCAAAAAGAGCATGCAATCATAATTGAACATTATTTTAGCCTTTTGAAACAAACTACTAATTTATAATGTTCAATCATTTACCGGTCTTAATAACATTGATTTCATTCAAAGTTGGATTGTTGAAAGTTGAGAAGTATTTCGACATTATTAAACTATTAATTTATATATGAAAATAGTAATTGGTAATTATTTATTAATTGTTAATCATTAGACAAGTTTAAACTTTATTTGTAACATAAGAAAAGTTACTTTATATTTAAAATAATTAAATAGTATTTAACTATTAAATTATTTCATATTTAAAATAAGTGACTTGTAAATTTCTATTGTTTCAAATTTTGACAAAGCTATTTTTATATAGTAATGAGAAATTGAAAAATTTCACTCTTAAAATAAATGCTAAAAGTATTGAAAATATTATCAACCATTAATTTTGCTTATAAAGATTACTTCATTATAATCATTAAAAATATAATTAATCTAATGATAAAAATTAACATTTAATTAGAAGAGTAATTAAATATTACAAATTATTTCACTTTATGAACAACATTATTAACTTTCAACTATTTATGAAATTTAGAACAACTTTATATAGAAATATGAAATTGAACAAGATTGTAAAATTGAAAGAAAAAGTATTTAAATGTTACCAATGCCATTAATAATTCAACTATGAACATTTGATTAAAATTTGTACTATTATTTATGAAAAACATTCAATCAGTGCAAAAGTAAGAAATTGAGTTCATATTTAATAAACAAAAATTAAACATTATTGATTCTCATTAATTACTTTTTTTAAAAAACAATGTTCTATTTGTAGATTTTTGAAATGAGTTATTAGAAATAAATTTAAGTTCTATTTAAAGAAAGTATAAAGTAATTACTTTTACATTTGATCTGTTTATGAAAGTAAATTTCTATTTTAATAAATGTGAATTTTAGAAATAAATTAATATAAAAATATTAACTACTTATTAAATAAAAAAATATTCTAAATTTTACCAATCATATTAATTATTATTTATGAACTTCAATTTGTTTTACTTTGTTTACAAATTGTGAATGTAAAAAAAACTTTTTAAGTATTTAAATTTAATTAATGCATAATGGAACCGATTGCTCTTTTATTTCTTATGAACTTAATTCTTCTTTAAGAAGAATTAAATATACTACTCCTATTAATTTATCTTTAAATAATTTGCAATTTTCTTTTATATCCGAATTTACTTTTTCGTTTAGATTATTATAAAATGTATCATTTCGATTAATTTATCATTTAAATAATATGCAGTTTTCTTTTACTTATGAACTTAAGAGAATCTAAAAATTTGCAATTTACTTTTAGTTTTAATGAATCGTTAAAATAGAATCATTTAAATAGATGATTCATTGTCAATGCTCTTATAGAAAAAGTGATGTTGCAATCAATACCTTATTATTCGAATATCGCACTTTTTAACCAAATATATAGAAATATTTGGGTTAACAATAATAAATTATTATAATTAATAACTAAAACTATAAATAAGTTTCTTTGTTCTGGTTTCTGGTTGTAACTGCTGTCGTCCGCACTGGAAACAAACTGAACAGCTATCACCCTCTCATGTTGGCAAATCTTTATAGTCCTATTTAATTTCTAGAAATTCTTCATCTTCTGACACCTGAAAACATTTTTATATTCTTTATATAACACATTCATTAATACTTTAAAACAAAATATATAAATACAATTTGCAATATTTCATGCATACAACCTATTTCAGTCACTCACTTTCAACTATAAAAAAATTACCAAAAAGAAAAAGAAAATATGAATGGGATGTGTTTTTACTGCAAAATTTATAAGTATTTGGTTGTATGAAAATTTAACTTTAAATATATATATATATATATATATATATATATATATATATATATTACAAAAACAAATAAACACCAAAATACTGATATATTGATACAAAATATAACAATGGATATGAATGAAACATTTTAAAAAACTATTTTCAATCTAATAATTAGGTATGTTCAATAAGAGAAAAGATAATTTCAACTTAAAAATTGATAGAATTGGTGAAAAACTGATTTCAATCATTTACACCCTTAATAAATTTCATTACTAACGTATAAAAAGGAAACTTAAGTTTATTATAAAAAGAGCATTTAAAAGTAGAACTTACAATATTTTTATATAATGAAGAATAGAATGATGGAATCACAATTTTAATTTTAAAATAAACAAAAACGAAACATTTAAAATTTAATTATATATGACTTGTTATATATATATATATATATATATATATATATATATATATATATATATATATATATATATATATATATATGATCAAATATTGAAAAAGAAACTGAATAAAATAAAAATTACAAATTAAGCACCAAAATCAGTAAATTAATTTAAGATTATCATGAAAATCTATTTCAAATTAAAATTCATCGAATATTAATTA
>CM068323.1:6126966-6155042 GCA_034766995.1 Acanthacorydalis orientalis | reverse complement strand
GTCATAAGTAACACAAAAATTTAGATTTTATTTAACTAAATCAGTGAATATAATTGGTAAACATCTTTGAATGAATGCGTAAGAAGAAGTAAATGAATTAATTGCTGCTCGTTATTAATTATGAAATCGTATTCTTATTAGAATACTAATTTTTTCAAACCATCAGGAAAGTATTTTTTTTTAACGATAATGAAATTGATGTTATTTAAATAGTCGTGTTTTTAACTTGAAATGAATTTATTTTCATGTCTTAGTTAATAATGAAGATTTTTTTGAAATTTTATAAGCAGTGATTTTTTCAATTTAATTTCTTTATGGAAAATGTTTTATTCTTATTTACTGTAATGTTTTCTTTTTTAAACATTAATTCAATTTATCATTTACGATGGAAAATATTTGTTTCTAAGTAAACAGGTATTATCAGATAATGTTTTTCACGTGACTAAATTAACTAATCATATTATTATTTTAATTATTTTTTTGCTTTGAATAATTCCGTTTCTTTATCTTTGCTTAAATGAAAACATTTCAGGAATAATGTTTTTATATAAGTAAATTAAAATTATTTAGCTACTTACGTTTTAAATATACTCAATTTCATTTTGTAACATTAAATACTTTTTATTGGAAGTCGATTTATAGAAATGGAAGTATTAATCAGATGCTTTTTTCATTTAAACTTATTAAATCGTATTCTTGTTTCCAAATTAAATAAAAAAAAAAACAAAGTTCATATTTAATGGAAAATTCCGTATTGAAATTGTTTTTAGATTATATATATTCAAATTTTTACATACCTGTGAAATTATGTACAATGTAAATGATTATTTCATAAACTTTTATTACTTGATATATGTATCAAATATAGAAAAGTGATGTTCAACTGTCTGGGTAACTTTCAATGTGCGATATACAATACATATAATTGAAAAAATAATTAGCCTTTAAGTTATATGAATCGTAAGCTGTTGATCTTTCATCAGACGAATATTTGCGATATTTCCTTTTCGTTTTATAATGTAATCGCAAAAGTTTCCAGAAAGTCTACCATGTTTGAACACCCGGGAATCACGTGTGTTTTTGAACAAGTGTTTGTGTCGATTAGCACCGCTTAGCTCGTATCCGACATTTAATTATATATCGGTTCAGGCCCGTTTAGATTCGAATGTCGTCTCGGGTAGGAGTAGATAGTTTAGTTCTGTGATATCGGGCGGGTTTTAAATAGATCGTTTAAATACAGACTTCGGGTAGGCTTGCTCGTTAGCTACAGCGTCCGGGTAGGATAGAGGCGGCAGTCAGGAGCGCCCGGTTGTGTCGATATGAATGTAGGTGTATGTACCCGAATGTTCACGTATGCTTTCGATTAACATCCGAGAAGTGGTAGTGCAGTTTTGAGATGTCATCTCGTCTGTGTTTAATAGATTTTCTGAAAACTTTAATTCACGGTTGTTTTTATCATTCTGTTAATATTAAAATAATCGAATTTAAACCGCATATTTGTTTGTAATAAACGATTAATCGTTATAAATATGTATTTTTTTGCACATTGTTAAGTTACCTCTAGCTATGTACTACTGTTATTTTTTGTATGTCGGATCATGGTAATCGTTATATATTAATTTAATAGATTATTTTTAAAGTTTTTAATCGGTTGATAAATATATTACACCGTAATATATCTTTACCAGCGATACATCTACTTTGTCATCGAACAGTATATATAGTAAGTAACCCGGGGAAACTGAGCATATGTCGTAAGTAACTTTAAACTGAGCATATGTCGTAAGTAACCCAAACTGAAACCGTGTGGTTATCGTAAGTAAATGAAACTATGCACGGTGGCGAAAACGGGCCGGTGCTTGATGCCGTAAATGTAACGAAAGCGGTGATTAGATATTTTAATGCAATAGCGATTACCTGAGACCGATCGTAAAGTTTTTCACTTATAATTTATACTGTATCGTTAGGCTTTATACATTTCCTGATCACGTAAATTAATAAGAAAATTTTCAGAGGTGGTGGGGCGGAACTCGGGCCAAATTTCCGGGTCACGTGACCGGCGCACTGCCTGAGCGCGTGAACTTGTGTTTTGTTATATGTTGTTATTTTAGAATACGACTATCGCCATGAACTTTACGCAGTAAATACTTATAAATAACATGGATAAGATTGCAGTTGATAGATACGAAGGTAGAGCGGTTAGGTATAAACGCTCTACCGCTGTCGATACCGACGGAGACGCGTCGGACGGACCTAGTTATCGAAGGCTCCGGTGTCAACGGGAAGCTGAATTAAACAGAACGAAAAGGAAGTTCCGATTTTATACTGTATTAGAACGACGTGGATTGCATGTTATAAGATTACTAGATAGATGCGAAGATTAGAGGCGGTTAGGTATAAACGCTCTACTGCTGTCGAAGAGCAGCGTCGGTGCTGTCGGTTCGACGATCTCCGTCGAACCGACATAGTTATCGGAAGCTCTTGCCGGTAACGTGAACGTAGAGCGGTTAGGTATAACGACGCTCTGCATGTATGACTGTGTCAATTGCCTAGCGGTGCCCATGCGGTACACGTCCGAGTACACGTCCATGTGCTATGTGTATCGTCCGAGAACACGTAACTCGGACCAGTACACATAGCACATGAACATGTTTCGGAACGATAATACAATCCGAGTACATGACACCCCGCTCACCCGCACGCACCGTTTTTCTCTCTCGATTTAATCACGACGCCCGCCCACCGCAAGCACCGTTTTCTCTCTGATTTAATCACATTGCCCCGCCACACCGCACGCACAGTTTTCTCTCGATTTAATCACGACGCCCCGCCCACCGCACGCACCGTTTTTCTCTCGATTTAATCCGCGACGCCCCCGCCCACCGCACGCACCGTTTTTCCTCTCGATTTGTCACGACGCCCCGCCCACCGCACGCACCGTTTTCTCCTCGATTTAATCACGACGCCCCGCCCACCGCACGCACCGTTTTCTCTCGATTTAATCACGACGCCACGCCCACCGCACGCACCGTTTTCTCTCGGTTTAATCCACGACGCCCCGCCCACCGCACGCACCGTTTTTCTCTCGATTTAATCACGACGCCCCGCCCACCCGCACGCACCGTTTTCTCTCAGATTTAATCACGACGCCCCGCCCACCGCACGCACCGTTTTCTCTCGATTTAATCCACGACGCCCCGCCCACCGCAATACGCACCGTTTTTCTCTCGATTTAATCACGACGCCCCGCCCACCGCACGCACCGTTTTTCTCTCGATTTAATCCACGACGCCCCGCCCACCGCACGCACCGATATCTCTCGATTTAATCACGACGCCCCGCCCACCGCACGCACCGTTTTCTCTCGATTTAATCGACGCCCCGCCCACCGCACGCACCGTTTTCTCTTGATTTAATCACACGACGCCCCGCCCACCGCAAGCACCGTTTTCTCTCGATTTAATCGTGCGACGCCCCGCCCACCGCACGCACCCGTTTTCTCTCGATTTAATCCACGACGCCCCGCCCACCGCATACGCGTTTTCTCTCAGGTTTAAATCACGACGCCCCGCACACCGCACGCACTACCGTTTTCTCTCGATTTAATCACACGACGCCCCGCCCACCGCACGCACCGTTTTTCTCTCTGATTTAATCCAAACGCCCACATACGCACGCACCGTTTTTCTCTCAGTTGTCGACGCCCCGCCCACCGCACGCACCGTTTTTCTCTCGATTTAATCACGACGCCGCCGCCCACCGCACGCACCGTTTTCTCTCGATTGGCATCGACGCGCCGCCACCGCACGCCGTGTACTATGTTGTATGCTCGTCCGAGTGCACGTGTACTCGGACGAGTACCACATAGCACATGGACGTGTACTCGGACGTGAATTCGGACGATGTATTCAGACGAGTGTACACGTCAGTACACGTCCAGAATTCACGTCCGAAGTACATCCATGTAACGCCATGTGCACTTTCGCCTGATACCCCACGTGCACTCGGACAATACACATATTATCACAACCCCGCCTTACACCGCACGCACCGTTTTTTCTCGGTTTAATCCCGAAGCCCCGCCCATTTTCCGCACGCACCGTTTTCTCTCGGATTTAATCCACGAAGCCCCGCCCACCGCACGCACCGTTTTTCTCTCTGATTGAATCACGACGCCCCGCCCATCGCACGCAACGTTTTCTCTCGATTTAATCCCGACGCCCCGCCCACCGCCCGCACCGTTTTTCTCTCGATTTAATCACGACGCCCCGCCCACCGCACGCACCGTTTCTCTCTCGATTCATCCACGAAGCCCCGCCCACCGCACGCACCGTTTTCTCTCTCGATTTAATCACGACGCCCCGCCCACCGCACGCACCGTTTTTTCTCTCGGTTGCGTCGACGCCCCGCCCACCGCACGCACCGTTTTCTCTCGATTTAATCTCACGACGCCCCCGCCCACCGCACGCACCGTTTTCTCTCGATTTAATCCACGACGCCCGCGCACCGCACGCACCGTTTTCTCTCGATTTAATCCACGACGCCCCGCCCACCGCACACACCGTTTTTCTCTCGATTTAATCACGACGCCCCGCCCACCGCACGCACCTGTTTTCTCTCCAGTTAATCGACGCCCCGCCCACCGCACGCACCGTTTTTCTCTCGATTTAATCCACGACGCCCCGCCCACCGCACGCACCGTTTTTCTCTCGATTTAATCCACGACGCCCCGCCCACCGCACGCACCGTTTTCTCTCGATTAAATCACGACGCCCCGCCCACCCGCACGCACCGTTTTCTCTCTCGATTTAATCACGACGCCCCCGCCCACCGCACGCACCGTTTTTCTCTCGACTTAATCACGACGCCCCGCCCACCGCACGCACCGTTTTCTATGTACTCGTCGAGTGCACGTGCTCGGACGAGTGCATAGCATGGACGTGTACTCGGACGTGAGATTCGGACGATTTAATCACGACGCCCCGCCCACCGCACGCACCGTTTTTCTCGTGGATTTAATCGACACCCCGCCGCCACCGCACGCCGTGTACTATGTGTACTCGTCCGAGTGCACGTGTACTCGGACGAGTGCACATAGCACACTCGGACGTGTACTCCGGACGTAGAAATCGGACGTGTAATATTCAGACGTGTACACGTCAGGTACACGTCGAATTCGCGTCCGGTACTCCATACTATGTGCGCTCGCCTGGTACACGTGCGCTCGGACAGTATCTATTATCTCCGCAAGCCCCCGCCCACACCGCACGCACCGATTTTCTCTCCCGATTTAATCACGAAGCCCCGCCCACCGCACGCACCGTTTTTCTCTCGAGTTTAATCACGACGCCCCGCCCACCGCACGCACCGTTTTCTCTCGATTGAATCGACGCCGTCCGCCCATCGCACGCAACGTTTTTCTACTCGATTTAATCCACGACGCCCCGCCCACCGCACGCACCGTTTTTCTCTCGATTTAATCACGACGCCCCGCCCACCGCACGCACCGTTTTCTCTCGATTTAATCACGACGCCCCGCCCACCGCACGCACCGTTTTCTCTCGATTTAATCACGACGACCCGCCCACCGCACGCACCGTTTTTCTCTCGATTTAATCGACGACGCGCCCACCGCACGCACCGTTTTCTCTCGATTTAATCACGACGCCCCGCCCACCACGCACGCACCGTTTTCTCTCGATTTAATCCACGACGCCCCGCCCACCGCACGCACCGTTTCTCTCTCGATTTAATCACGACGCCCCCGCCCACCGCACGCACCGTTTTCCTCTCGATTTAATCGACGACGCCCCGCCCACCGCACGCACCGTTTTCTCTCGATTTAATCCACGACGCCCCGCCCACCGCACGCCGTGTACTATGTGTACTCGTCCGAGTGCACGATGTACTCGGACGAGTGCACATAGCACATGGACGTGTACTCGGACGTGAATTCGGACGTGTATTCAGACGTGTACACGTCGATGTACACGTCGAGATTCACGATCCAATCCCCACGTCCATGTGCTATGTGCGCTGCGCCTGATCTACGTGCGCTCAGACAATCAAGCCGCCACCGCACCGTTTTCTCTCGATTTAATCACGAGCCCCGCCCACCGCACGCACCGTTTCTCTCTCGATTTAATCACGGCCGCCCACCACTGCCGTTTTCTCTCGTTTAATCACGACGCCCCGCCCACCGCACGCACCGTTTTCTCTCGATTTAATCCACGACGCCCCTCCCACCGCACGCACCGTTTTGTCTCTCGATTTAATCGACGGCCCCGCCCACCGCACACGCACCGTTTTGTCTCGATTTAATCCACGAAGCCCCGCCCACCGCACCGTTTTCTCGATTTAAACACGACGCCCCGCCCACCGCACGCACCGTTTTTCTCTCGATTTAATCACGACGCCCCGCCCACCGCACGCACCGTTTTTCTCTCTGATTTAATCCACGACGCCCCGCCCACCGCACGCACCGCTTTCTCACGATTTAATCCACGACGCCCCCGCCCACCGCACGCGCCGTTTTCTCGATTTAATCGACGCCCCGCCCACCGCACGCACCGTTTTCTCGGTTAATCACGACGCGCCCCCTTACCGCACGCACCGTTTTTCTCTCGATTTAATCCCACGACGCCCCGCCCACCGCACGCACCGTTTTTCTCTCGATTTAATCACGACACCCCGCCCTACCGCACGCCGTGTACTATGTGTGTACTCGTCTGAGTGCACGTGTACTCAGACGAGTACACATAGCACATGGACGTGTACTCCGGACGTGAATTCGGACGTGTATTCGGACGATGTGCACGTCCAGTACGTCCTACGTCAGAATTCGATCCGGTATGTGCTATATACGCTCGTCAATACAATGCGTACGCTCCGGACAGCTACACATATTCATCAACGCCCACTCCCACCGCACGCACCGTTTTTCTCTCGATTTAATCCACGACGCCCCGCCGCACCGCACGCACCGTTTTTCTCTCGATTTAAATTCACGAAGACGCCCCGCCCACCGCACGCCACCACTTTCTCTCGATTTAATCACGACGCGCCGCATTCACCGCACGCACCGTTTTCTCTCGATTTAATCCACGACGCCCCGCCCACCGCACGCACCGTTTTCTCTCGATTTGATCCACGACGCCCCGCCCACCGCACGCACGTTTTCTCTCGATTTAATCCACGACGCCCCCGCCCACCGCACGCACCGTTTTTCTCTCGGTTTAATCGACGCCGCCGCCCACCCGCACGCACCGTTTTTCTCTCTGATTTAATCACGACGCCCCGCCCACCGCACGCACCGTTTTTCTCTCGATTTAATCGGACGCCCCCGCCCACCGGCACGCACCGTTTTTCTCTCGATTTAATCACGACGCCTTACCGCACGCACCGTTTTCTCTCGATTTAATCCACGAAGCCCCGCCCACCGCACGCACCGTTTTTCTCTCGAATTAATCACGACGCCCGCCGCACGCACCGTTTTTCTCGATTTAATCACGACGCACACTTGACCGTTTTCTCTCGGATTTAATCGACGCCCCGCCCACCGCGCGCACCGTTTTCTCTCGATTTAATCGACGCCCCGCCCACCGCACGCACCGTTTTTCTCTCGATTTAATCACGACGCCCCGCCCATACCGCACGCACCTGTTTTTCTCTCGGTTGTAATCACGACGCCCCGCCCACCGCACGCACCGTTTTATCTTAATTTAATCACGACGCCCCGCCCACCGCACGCACCGTTTTTCTCTCGATTTAATCCACGACGCCCGCCACCGCACGCACCGTTTTCTCTCGATTTAATCACGACGCCCCGCCACCGCACGCACCGTTTTCTCTCGGTTGGTCGACGCCCCGCCACCGCACGCCGTGTACTATGTGTGTACTCGTCCGAGTGCACGTGTACTCGGACGAGTGCACATAGCACATGGACGTGTGCTCCGGACGTGAATTCGGACGTGTTCAGACGTGTACGTCCGAGTACGCGTCGAGTTAGAATCGGCTCGTCCACATAATATCATCATCGCTCTCAATCACACGTGCACTCGGACAATGCACATAATATCACAACCCCGCCCACCGCACGCACCGTTTTCTCTCGATTTAGTGCTGACGGCCCCGCCCACCGCACGCACCGTTTCTCTCTCGATTTAATCACGACGCCCCGCCACCGCACGCACCGTTTTCGCTCTCGATTTAATCACGACGCCGCCCACCCGCACGCACCGTTTTCTCTCGATTTAATCACGACGCCCCGCCCACCGCACGCACCGTTTTTCTCTCGATTTAATCACGACGCCCCGCCCACCGCACGCACCGTTTTATCTTAATTTAATCCCGACGCCCCGCCCACCGCACGCACCGTTTTCTCTCGATTTAATCACGACGCCCGCGCCACCGCACGCACCGTTTTTCTCTCGATTTAATCACGACGCGCCCACCGCAAGCACCGTTTTCTCTCGATTTAATCACGACGCCCCGCCCACCACACGCACCGTTTTCTCTCGATTTAATCCACACGACGCGCCCCGCCCACCGCACGCACCGTTTTCTCTCGATTTAATCACGACGCCCCCCGCCCACCGCACGCACCGTTTTTCTCTCGATTTAATCGACGCCCGCCCACCGCACGCACCGTTTTCTCTCTAGATTAATCACGACGACCCCGCCCACGGCACGCACAGTTATTCTCTCGATTTAATCACGACGCACCGCCCACCGCACGCACCGTTTTCTCTCGATTTAATCGACGGCCCGCCCACCGCACGCACCGTGTACTATGTGTGCTCGTCTGAGTGCACGTGTACTCGGACAGTGCCCACATAGCACATGGACCGTGTGCTCGGACGTGAATTCGGACGTGTTTTCCGGACGTAGCCACGTCAGGTACCTATCGTTCATAATTCACGTGATTGATCACACGATCCCATGTGCTATAACCTCCGTCAATACAGCATCCTTTCAGACTATCATAATCTGACACCCACCACCGCACACACCGTTTTTCTCTCGGATTTGTCCACGACGCCCCCCGCCCACCGCACGCACCGTTTTCTCTCGATTTAAATCACGACGCCCCGCCCACCGCACGCACCGTTTTCTCTCGATTTAATCACGACGCCCCGCCCACCGCACGCTCCGTTTTCTCTCGATTTAATCTACGACGCGCCCCGCCCACCAGACGCACTGTTTTCTCTCGATTTAATCCACGACGAAACGCCTTACCGCACGCACCGTATTTCTCTCGATTTAATTCACGACGCCCCGCCCACCGCACGCCGTTTTCTCTCGATTTAATCACGACGCCCCGCCCACCGCACGCCAGTGTACTGTGTGCCTCGTCCGAGTACGTGTACCTCGGACGAGTGCACGCAGTAGCACCGTTTTTCTCTCGATTTACTGCGGACGTGAATATCGGACGTGTATTCAGACGTTTGTGACACGTCCGTGCACGTCCGTTAATTGCGTCGACCACGTGCTATGTACACTTCGCCTGAAATACGTGCGCTCCGGACAATGCCTATGTATCCTGAACCCCACCGCACGCACCGTTTTTCTCTCGATTTAATCACGAAGCCCCGCCCACCGCACACACCGTTTTTTCTCTCGATTTAATCACGAAGCCCCGCCCACCGCACACACCGTTTTTCTCTCGATTTAATCACGACGCCCCGCCCATCGCACGCAACGTTTTTCTCTCGATTTAATCACGACGCCCCGCCCACCGCACGCACCGTTTTTCTCTCGATTTAATCACGACGCCCCGCCCACCGCACGCACCGTTTTTCTCTCGATTTAATCACGAAGCCCCGCCCACCGCACACACCGTTTTTCTCTCGATTTAATCACGACGCCCCGCCCACCGCACGCACCGTTTTTCTCTCGATTTAATCACGACGCCCCGCCCATCGCACGCAACGTTTTTCTCTCGATTTAATCACGACGCCCCGCCCACCGCACGCACCGTTTTTTTCTCGATTTAATCACGACGCCCCGCCCACCGCACGCACCGTTTTTCTCTCGATTTAAACACGACGCCCCGCCCACCGCACGCACCGTTTTTCTCTCGATTTATCACGACGCCCCGCCCACCGCAAGCACCGTTTTTCTCTCGATTTAATCACGACGCCCCGCCCACCGCACGCACCGTTTTTCTCTCGATTTAATCACGAAGCCCCGCCCACCGCACGCACCGTTTTTCTCTCGATTTAATCACGACGCCCCGCCCACCGCACGCACCGTTTTTCTCTCGATTTAGTCACGACGCCCCGCCCACCGCACGCACCGTTTTTCTCTCGATTTAATCACGACGCCCCGCCCACCGCACGCACCGTTTTTCTCTCGATTTAATCACGACGCCCCGCCCACCGCACGCACCGTTTTTCTCTCGATTTAATCACGACGCCCCGCCCACCGCACACACCGTTTTTCTCTCGATTTAATCACGACGCCCCGCCCACCGCACGCACCGTTTTTCTCTCGATTTAATCACGACGCCCCGCCCACCGCACGCCGTGTACTATGTGTACTCGTCCGAGTGCACGTGTACTCGGACGAGTGCACATAGCACATGGACGTGTACTCGGACGTGAATTCGGACGTGTATTCAGACGTGTACACGTCCGAGTACACGTCCGAGTACAAGTCCATGTGCTATGTGCACTCGTCCGAGTACACGTGCACTCGGACGAGTACACATAGTACACGGCGTGCGGTGGGCGGGGCGTCGTGATTTAATCGAGAGAAAAACGGTGCGTGCGGTGGGCGGGGCGTCGTGATTAAATCGAGAGAAAATCGGTGCGTGCGGTGGGCGGGGCGTCGTGATTAAATCGAGAGAAAAATGGTGCTTGCGGTGGGCGGGGCGTCGTGATAAATCAAGAGAAAAACGGTGCGTGCGGTGGGCGGGGCGTCGTGATTAAATCGAGAGAAAAACGGTGCGTGCGGTGGGCGGGGCGTCGTGATTAAATCGAGAGAAAAACGGTGCGTGCGGTGGGCGGGGCGTCGTGATTAAATCGAGAGAAAAACGGTGCGTGCGGTGGGCGGGGCGTCGTGATTAAATCGAGAGAAAAACGGTGCGTGCGGTGGGCGGGGCGTCGTGATTAAATCGAGAGAAAAACGGTGCGTGCGGTGGGCGGGGCGTCGTGATTAAATCGAGAGAAAAACGGTGCGTGCGGTGGGCGGGGCGTCGTGATTAAATCGAGAGAAAAACGGTGCTTGCGGTGGGCGGGGCGTCGTGATAAATCGAGAGAAAAACGGTACGTGCGGTGGGCGGGGCGTCGTGTTTAAATCGAGAGAAAAACGGTGCGTGCGGTGGGCGGGGCGTCGTGATTAAATCGAGAGAAAAACGGTGCGTGCGGTGGGCGGGGCGTCGTGATTAAATCGAGAGAAAAACGGTGCGTGCGGTGGGCGGGGCGTCGTGATTAAATCGAGAGAAAAACGGTGCGTGCGGTGGGCGGGGCGTCGTGATTAAATCGAGAGAAAAACGGTGCGTGCGGTGGGCGGGGCGTCGTGATTAAATCGAGAGAAAAACGGTGCGTGCGGTGGGCGGGGCGTCGTGATTAAATCGAGAGAAAAACGGTGCGTGCGGTGGGCGGGGCGTCGTGAATAAATCGAGAGAAAAACGGTGCGTGCGGTGGGCGGGGCGTCGTTATTAAATCGAGAGAAAAACGGTGCGTGCGGTGGGCGGGGCGTCGTGATTAAATCGAGAGAAAAACGGTGCGTGCGGTGGGCGGGGCGTCGTGATTAAATCGAGAGAAAAACGGTGCGTGCGGTGGGCGGGGCGTCGTGATTAAATCGAGAGAAAAACGGTGCGTGCGGTGGGCGGGGCGTCGTGATTAAATCGAGAGAAAAACGGTGCTTGCGGTGGGCGGGGCGTCGTGATAAATCGAGAGAAAAACGGTGCGTGCGGTGGGCAAGGCGTCGTGTTTAAATCGAGAGAAAAACGGTGCGTGCGGTGGGCGAGGCGTCGTGATTAAATCGAGAAAAAAACGGTGCGTGCGGTGGGCGGGGCGTCGTGATTAAATCGAGAGAAAAACGTTGCGTGCGATGGGCGGGGCGTCGTGATTAAATCGAGAGAAAAACGGTGCGTGCGGTGGGCGGGGCTTCGTGATTAAATCGAGAGAAAAACGGTGCGTGCGGTGGGCGGGGCTTCGTGATACTATGTGTACTCGTCCGAGTGCACGTGTACTCAGGCGAGTGCACATAGCACATGGACGTGTACTCGGACGTGAATTCGGACGTGTACTCGGACGTGTACACGTCTGAATACACGTCCGAATTCACGTCCGAGTACACGTCCATGTGCTATGTGCACTCGTCCGAGTACACGTGCACTCGGACGAGTACACATAGTACACGGCGTGCGGTGGGCGGGGCGTCGTGATTAAATCGAGAGAAAAACGGTGCGTGCGGTGGGCGGGGCGTCGTGATTAAATCGAGAGAAAAACGGTGCGTGCGGTGGATGGGGCGTCGTGATTAAATCGAGAGAAAAACGGTGCGTGCGGTGGGCGGGGCGTCGTGATTAAATCGAGAGAAAAACGGTGCGTGCGGTGGGCGGGGCGTCGTGATTAAATCGAGAGAAAAACGGTGCGTGCGGTGGGCGGGGCGTCGTGATTAAATCGAGAGAAAAACGGTGCGTGCGGTGGGCGGGGCGTCGTGATTAAATCGTGAGAAAAACGGTGCGTGCGGTGGGCGGGGCGTCGTGATTTAATCGAGAGAAAAACGGTGCGTGCGGTGGGCGGGGCGTCGTGATTAAATCGAGAGAAAAACGGTGCGTGCGGTGGGCGGGGCGTCGTGATTAAATCGAGAGAAAAACGGTGCTTGCGGTGGGCGGGGCGTCGTGATAAATCAAGAGAAAAACGGTGCGTGCGGTGGGCGGGGCGTCGTGATTAAATCGAGAGAAAAACGGTGCGTGCGGTGGGCGGGGCGTCGTGATTTAATCGAGAGAAAAACGGTGCGTGCGGTGGGCGGGGCGTCGTGATTAAATCGAGAGAAAAACGGTGCGTGCGGTGGGCGGGGCGTCGTGATTAAATCGAGAGAAAAACGGTGCTTGCGGTGGGCGGGGCGTCGTGATAAATCAAGAGAAAAACGGTGCGTGCGGTGGGCGGGGCGTCGTGATTAAATCGAGAGAAAAACGGTGCGTGCGGTGGGCGGGGCGTCGTGATTAAATCGAGAGAAAAACGGTGCGTGCGGTGGGCGGGGCGTCGTGATTAAATCGAGAGAAAAACGGTGCGTGCGGTGGGCGGGGCGTCGTGATTAAATCGAGAGAAAAACGGTGCGTGCGGTGGGCGGGGCGTCGTGATTAAATCGAGAGAAAAACGGTGCGTGCGGTGGGCGGGGCGTCGTGATTAAATCGAGAGAAAAACGGTGCGTGCGGTGGGCGTGGCGTCGTGATTAAATCGAGAGAAAAACGGTGCGTGCGGTGGGCGGGGCGTCGTGATTAAATCGAGAGAGAAACGGTGCGTGCGGTGGGCGGGGCGTCGTGATTAAATCGAGAGAAAAACGGTGCGTGCGGTGGGCGGGGCGTCGTGATTAAATCGAGAGGAAAACGGTGCGTGCGGTGGGCGGGGCGTCGTGATTAAATCGAGAGAAAAACTGTGCGTGCGGTGGGCGGGGCGTCGTGATTAAATCGAGAGAAAAACGGTGCGTGCGGTGGGCGGGGCGTCGTGATTAAATCGAGAGAAAAACGGTGCGTGCGGTGGGCGGGGCGTCGTGATTAAATCGAGAGAAAAACGGTGCGTGCGGTGGGCGGGGCGTCGTGATTAAATCGAGAGAAAAACGTTGCGTGCGATGGGCGGGGCGTCGTGATTAAATCGAGAGAAAAACGGTGCTTGCGGTGGGCGGGGCGTCGTGATAAATCGAGAGAAAAACGGTACGTGCGGTGGGCGGGGCGTCGTGTTTAAATCGAGAGAAAAACGGTGCGTGCGGTGGGCGGGGCGTCGTGATTAAATCGAGAGAAAAACGGTGCGTGCGGTGGGCGGGGCGTCGTGATTAAATCGAGAGAAAAACGGTGCGTGCGGTGGGCGGGGCGTCGTGATTAAATCGAGAGAAAAACGGTGCGTGCGGTGGGCGGGGCGTCGTGATTAAATCGAGAGAAAAACGGTGCGTGCGGTGGGCGGGGCTTCGTGATTAAATCGAGAGAAAAACGGTGCGTGCGGTGGGCGGGGCTTCGTGATTAAATCGAGAGAAAAACGGTGCGTGCGGTGGGCGGGGCTTCGTGATACTATGTGTACTCGTCCGAGTGCACGTGTACTCAGGCGAGTGCACATAGCACATGGACGTGTACTCGGACGTGAATTCGGACGTGTACTCGGACGTGTACACGTCTGAATACACGTCCGAATTCACGTCCGAGTACACGTCCATGTGCTATGTGCACTCGTCCGAGTACACGTGCACTCGGACGAGTACACATAGTACACGGCGTGCGGTGGGCGGGGCGTCGTGATTAAATCGGGAGAAAAACGGTGCGTGCGGTGGGCGGGGCGTCGTGATTAAATCGAGAGAAAAACGGTGCGTGCGGTGGGTGGGGCGTCGTGATTAAATCGAGAGAAAAACGGTGCGTGCGGTGGGCGGGGCGTCGTGATTAAATCGAGAGAAAAACGGTGCGTGCGGTGGGCGGGGCGTCGTGATTAAATCGAGAGAAAAACGGTGCGTGCGGTGGGCGGGGCGTCGTGATTAAATCGAGAGAAAAACGGTGCGTGCGGTGGGCGGGGCGTCGTGATTAAATCGAGAGAAAAACGGTGCGTGCGGTGGGCGGGGCGTCGTGATTAAATCGAGAGAAAAACGGTGCGTGCGGTGGGCGGGGCGTCGTGATTAAATCGAGAGAAAAACGGTGCGTGCGGTGGGCGGGGCGTCGTGATTAAATCGAGAGAAAAACGGTGCGTGCGGTGGGCGGGGCGTCGTGATTAAATCGAGAGAAAAACGGTGCGTGCGGTGGGCGGGGCGTCGTGATTAAATCGAGAGAAAAACGGTGCGTGCGGTGGGCGGGGCGTCGTGATTAAATCGAGAGAAAAACGGTGCGTGCGGTGGGCGGGGCGTCGTGATTAAATCGAGAGAAAAACGGTGCGTGCGGTGGGCGGGGCGTCGTGATTAAATCGAGAGAAAAACGGTGCGTGCGGTGGGCGGGGCGTCGTGATTAAATCGAGAGAAAAACGGTGCGTGCGGTGGGCGGGGCGTCGTGATTAAATCGAGAGAAAAACGGTGCGTGCGGTGGGCGGGGCTTCGTGATTAAATCGAGAGAAAAACGGTGCGTGCGGTGGGCGGGGCTTCGTGATACTATGTGTACTCGTCCGAGTGCACGTGTACTCGTGCGAGTGCACATAGCACATGGACGTGTACTCGGACGTGAATTCGGACGTGTACTCGGACGTGTACACGTCTGAATACACGTCCGAATTCACGTCCGAGTACACGTCCATGTGCTATGTGCACTCGTCCGAGTACACGTGCACTCGGACGAGTACACATAGTACACGGCGTGCGGTGGGCGGGGCGTCGTGATTAAATCGAGAGAAAAACGGTGCGTGCGGTGGGCGGGGCGTCGTGATTAAATCGAGAGAAAAACGGTGCGTGCGGTGGGCGGGGCGTCGTGATTAAATCGAGAGAAAAACGGTGCGTGCGGTGGGCGGGGCGTCGTGATTAAATCGAGAGAAAAACGGTGCGTGCGGTGGGCGGGGCGTCGTGATTAAATCGAGAGAAAAACGGTGCTTGCGGTGGGCGGGGCGTCGTGATAAATCGAGAGAAAAACGGTACGTGCGGTGGGCGGGGCGTCGTGTTTAAATCGAGAGAAAAACGGTGCGTGCGGTGGGCGGGGCGTCGTGATTAAATCGAGAGAAAAACGGTGCGTGCGGTGGGCGGGGCGTCGTGATTAAATCGAGAGAAAAACGGTGCGTGCGGTGGGCGGGGCGTCGTGATTAAATCGAGAGAAAAACGGTGCGTGCGGTGGGCGGGGCGTCGTGATTAAATCGAGAGAAAAACGGTGCGTGCGGTGGGCGGGGCTTCGTGATTAAATCGAGAGAAAAACGGTGCGTGCGGTGGGCGGGGCTTCGTGATTAAATCGAGAGAAAAACGGTGCGTGCGGTGGGCGGGGCTTCGTGATACTATGTGTACTCGTCCGAGTGCACGTGTACTCAGGCGAGTGCACATAGCACATGGACGTGTACTCGGACGTGAATTCGGACGTGTACTCGGACGTGTACACGTCTGAATACACGTCCGAATTCACGTCCGAGTACACGTCCATGTGCTATGTGCACTCGTCCGAGTACACGTGCACTCGGACGAGTACACATAGTACACGGCGTGCGGTGGGCGGGGCGTCGTGATTAAATCGAGAGAAAAACGGTGCGTGCGGTGGGCGGGGCGTCGTGATTAAATCGAGAGAAAAACGGTGCGTGCGGTGGGCGGGGCGTCGTGATTAAATCGAGAGAAAAACGGTGCGTGCGGTGGGCGGGGCGTCGTGATTAAATCGAGAGAAAAACGGTGCGTGCGGTGGGCGGGGCGTCGTGATTAAATCGAGAGAAAAACGGTGCGTGCGGTGGGCGGGGCGTCGTGATTAAATCGAGAGAAAAACGGTGCGTGCGGTGGGCGGGGCGTCGTGATTAAATCGAGAGAAAAACGGTGCGTGCGGTGGGCGGGGCGTCGTGATTAAATCGAGAGAAAAACGGTGCGTGCGGTGGGCGGGGCGTCGTGATTAAATCGAGAGAAAAACGGTGCGTGCGGTGGGCGGGGCGTCGTGATTAAATCGAGAGAAAAACGGTGTGTGCGGTGGGCGGGGCGTCGTGATTAAATCGAGAGAAAAACGGTGCGTGCGGTGGGCGGGGCGTCGTGATTAAATCGAGAGAAAAACGGTGCGTGCGGTGGGCGGGGCGTCGTGATTAAATCGAGAGAAAAACGGTGCGTGCGGTGGGCGGGGCGTCGTGACTAAATCGAGAGAAAAACGGTGCGTGCGGTGGGCGGGGCGTCGTGATTAAATCGAGAGAAAAACGGTGCTTGCGGTGGGCGGGGCGTCGTGATAAATCAAGAGAAAAACGGTGCGTGCGGTGGGCGGGGCGTCGTGATTAAATCGAGAGAAAAACGGTGCGTGCGGTGGGCGGGGCGTCGTGATTTAATCGAGAGAAAAACGGTGCGTGCGGTGGGCGGGGCGTCGTGATTAAATCGAGAGAAAAACGGTGCGTGCGGTGGGCGGGGCGTCGTGATTAAATCGAGAGAAAAACGGTGCTTGCGGTGGGCGGGGCGTCGTGATAAATCAAGAGAAAAACGGTGCGTGCGGTGGGCGGGGCGTCGTGATTAAATCGAGAGAAAAACGGTGCGTGCGGTGGGCGGGGCGTCGTGATTAAATCGAGAGAAAAACGGTGCGTGCGGTGGGCGGGGCGTCGTGATTAAATCGAGAGAAAAACGGTGCGTGCGGTGGGCGGGGCGTCGTGATTAAATCGAGAGAAAAACGGTGCGTGCGGTGGGCGGGGCGTCGTGATTAAATCGAGAGAAAAACGGTGCGTGCGGTGGGCGGGGCGTCGTGATTAAATCGAGAGAAAAACGGTGCGTGCGGTGGGCGGGGCGTCGTGATTAAATCGAGAGAAAAACGGTGCGTGCGGTGGGCGTGGCGTCGTGATTAAATCGAGAGAAAAACGGTGCGTGCGGTGGGCGGGGCGTCGTGATTAAATCGAGAGAGAAACGGTGCGTGCGGTGGGCGGGGCGTCGTGATTAAATCGAGAGAAAAACGGTGCGTGCGGTGGGCGGGGCGTCGTGATTAAATCGAGAGAAAAACGGTGCGTGCGGTGGGCGGGGCTTCGTGATTAAATCGAGAGAAAAACGGTGCGTGCGGTGGGCGGGGCGTCGTGATTAAATCGAGAGAAAAACGGTGCGTGCGGTGGGCGGGGCGTCGTGATTAAATCGAGAGAAAAACGTTGCGTGCGATGGGCGGGGCGTCGTGATTCAATCGAGAGAAAAACGGTGCGTGCGGTGGGCGGGGCTTCGTGATTAAATCGAGAGAAAAACGGTGTGTGCGGTGGGCGGGGCTTCGTGATTAAATCGAGAGAAAAACGGTGCGTGCGGTGGGCGGGGCTTCGTGATACTATGTGTACTCGTCCGAGTGCACGTGTACTCAGGCGAGTGCACATAGCACATGGACGTGTACTCGGACGTGAATTCGGACGTGTACTCGGACGTGTACACGTCTGAATACACGTCCGAATTCACGTCCGAGTACACGTCCATGTGCTATGTGCACTCGTCCGAGTACACGTGCACTCGGACGAGTACACATAGTACACGGCGTGCGGTGGGCGGGGCGTCGTGATTAAATCGAGAGAAAAACGGTGCGTGCGGTGGGCGGGGCGTCGTGATTAAATCGAGAGAAAAACGGTGCGTGCGGTGGGCGGGGCGTCGTGATTAAGTCGAGAGAAAAACGGTGCGTGCGGTGGGCGGGGCGTCGTGATTAAATCGAGAGAAAAACGGTGCGTGCGGTGGGCGGGGCGTCGTGATTTAATCGAGAGAAAAACGGTGCGTGCGGTGGGCGGGGCGTCGTGATTAAATCGAGAGAAAAACGGTGCGTGCGGTGGGCGGGGCGTCGTGATTAAATCGAGAGAAAAACGGTGCGTGCGGTGGGCGGGGCGTCGTGATTAAATCGAGAGAAAAACGGTGCGTGCGGTGGGCGGGGCGTCGTGATTAAATCGAGAGAAAAACGGTGCGTGCGGTGGGCGGGGCGTCGTGATTAAATCGAGAGAAAAACGGTGCGTGCGGTGGGCGGGGCGTCGTGATTAAATCGAGAGAAAAACGGTGCGTGCGGTGGGCGGGGCGTCGTGATTAAATCGAGAGAAAAACGGTGCGTGCGGTGGGCGGGGCGTCGTGACTAAATCGAGAGAAAAACGGTGCGTGCGGTGGGCGGGGCGTCGTGATTAAATCGAGAGAAAAACGGTGCGTGCGGTGGGCGGGGCTTCGTGATTAAATCGAGAGAAAAACGGTGCGTGCGGTGGGCGGGGCGTCGTGATTAAATCGAGAGAAAAACGGTGCGTGCGGTGGGCGGGGCGTCGTGATTAAATCGAGAGAAAAACGGTGCGTGCGGTGGGCGGGGCGTCGTGATTAAATCGAGAGAAAAACGGTGCGTGCGGTGGGCGGGGCGTCGTGATTAAATCGAGAGAAAAACTGTGCGTGCGGTGGGCGGGGCGTCGTGATTAAATCGAGAGAAAAACGGTGCGTGCGGTGGGCGGGGCGTCGTGATTAAATCGAGAGAAAAACGGTGCGTGCGGTGGGCGGGGCGTCGTGTACTCGGACGTGTACCGCATGGGCACCGCTAGGGCACCGACACACACACACACGTAGAGCGTTTATACCTAACCGCTCTACGTTCACGTTACCGCAAGAGCTTCCGATAACTATGTCGGTTCGACGGAGACGTCGAACCGACAGTACCGACGCTGCTCTTCGACAGCAGTAGAGCGTTTATACCTAACCGCTCTACCTTCGTATCTATCTAGTAATCTTATAACATGCACCACGTCGTTCTAATACAGTATAAAATCGGAACTTCCTTTCGTTCTGTTTAATTCAGCTTCCGTTACCACCGGAGCTTCCGATAACTAGGTCCGTCCGACGTCTCCGTCGTATCGACAGCGGTAGAGCGTTTATACCTAACCGCTCTACCTTCGTATCTATCTGGTAATCTTATCCATGTTATTTATAAGTATTTACTGCAAGTTCATGTATAGTCGTATTCTAAAATAACAACATATAACAAAACAAGTTCACGCGCCTGCGCAGTGCGCCGGTCACGTGACCTGGAAATTTGGCCCGAGTTCCGCCCCCACCACCCTGAAAATTTTCTTATTAATTTATTGTGATCAGGAATGTATAAAGCCTAACGATACAGTATAAATTATAAGTGAAAAACTTTGCGATCGGTCTCAGGTAATCGCGTTTCGTACAAAAATATCTACACCGTTTCGGTTACTTACGGCACCGCACCGTCCGTTTTCGTCACTCGCATAGTTTCATTTACTTACGATAACCACACGGTCAGTTTAAGTTACTTACGACATATGCTCAGTTTAAGTTACTTACGACATATGCTCAGTTTCGGTTACTTACGATATACACTGTTCGATGACAAAGGATGTACGCTGCAAAAGATATATTACGGTGTAATATATTTATCACCGATTAAAAAACTTTAAAATAATCATTAAATTAATATATAACGATTACCATGATCCGATACAAAAATAACAGTAGTACATAGCTAGAGGTAACTTAACAATGTGCAAAAAAATACATATTTATAACGATTAATGTTTATTACAAACAAATATGCGGTTTAAATTGATTATTTTAATATTACCGTAATGATAAAAACAACCGTGAATTAAAGTTTTCAGAAAATCTATTAAACACAGACGAGATGACATCTCAAAACTTCGCACTACCACTTCTCGGATGTTAATCGAGCATACGTAACATTCGTACATACACGACATTCATACGACACACCGGCGTTCCGACTGCCGCCCTATCCTACCCGACGCGTAGCTAACGATAAGCCTACCCGAGTCTGTATTTAAACGATCTATTTAAAACCTGCCCGATATCACAGAACTAAACTATCTACTCCTACCCGAGATGATTCGAATCTAAACGGCCTGAACCGATATAATTAAATGTCGGATACGAGCTAAGCGAGCTAACGACACAAACACTTGTTCAAAACACACGTATCTCGGTGTTCAAACATGTAGACTTTCTGAAAACTTTTGCGATTACATTATAAAACGAAAAAAGGAAATATCGTTAAATATTCGTCCGATGAAAGATCGCTTTCAGCGATTCATATAACTTAAAGGCGAATTATTTTTCAATTATATGTATTGTATATCGCACATTGAAAGTTACCCGTATTGTTGAACATCACTTTTCTATATTTGATACATATATCAAGTAATAAAAGTTTATGAAATAATCATTTACATTGTACATACTCTTACAGGTATGTAAAAATTTGAATATATATAACGAAAAACAATTTCAATACGGAATTTTCCATTAAATATGAACTTTGTTTTTTTTTTTATTTAATTTTGAAATAAGAATACGATTTAATGTTTAAATGAAAAAAGCATCTGATTAATATCGATTCTATAAATCGACTTCCAATAAAAAGTATTTAATGTTACAAAATGAAATTGAGTATATTTAAAACGTGCAGCTAAATAATTTTAATTTACTTATAAAAAAAAACATTATTCCTGAAATGTTTTCATTTAAGCAAAGATAAAGAAACGGAATTATTCAAAGCAAAAAATAATTAAAATAATAATATGATTAGTTAATTTAGTCACGTAAAACATTATCTGATAATACCTGTTTACTTAGAAACAAATATTTTCCATCGAAATGATAAATTGAATTAATGTTTAAAAGAAAAACATTACAGTAAATAAGAATAAAACATTTTCCATAAAGAAATTAAATTGAAAAATCACTGCTTATAAATTTCAAAAAAAAATCTTCATTATTAACTAAGACATGAAAATAAATTCATTTCGTTAAAACACGACTATTTAAATAACATCGATTTCATTATCGTTAAAAAAATACTTTCCTGATGGTTTGAAAAAAAATTAGTATTCGAATAAGAATACGATTTCATAATTAATACGATAGCAATTAATTCATTTACTTTACGATTCATTCAAAGATGTTTACTAATTATATTCACTGATTTAGTTAAATAAAATCTAAATTTTTGTGTTACTTATGACAGTTTAAAATTTAATATATACCGATTGAAATTTAGTTCGTATTTAAAGAAAAACAGCATTTAAATGTAAAAAAAGGTACGTATAACATTTAATAGAATTACTAACGTATCGTTAACGATAAATTTTAACGATCTACTATTTATAATCATTAGAAAAATTTGTACTTAATGCGTACTGATAAGAAGCCGAATTCTTATTTAACAATTAAAGAGCATTTACATTTTAACAACGATTATTTCACCACCTTTGAGAAAATTCATTTCCAATTTTCTAACATTTATGAACTTTACCAATACTTCATATAGAAATAAGAAAATTTAATAATTTCATCATTAACTAAAATGTTAAAAGTACCGAGTATTATTTAATTCACATGTAAAAATTATTTCAAACTATTTAAATACCATTGAAAAGCATTATAATTATTCTACAGATATGAAATTTAATTCATATTTAATAAAAAATAACGTTCATTTATTATCAACTATTATTTTATCAATAATAAGTAAATCATTAATTATAATTAATTTGTTCATCGAAATAAGAAATTGAAAAAGTTCATAAAAAGTTCATGACTTAAATTTAGTCATGTTTAATAGAAAAAGAGCATTGCAATATTATAGTGTTATTTAAACTTTAAACAATAATTCATTTGAAACAGTCTTATGAGCATTGACAAAAATTTGCATTGAAAGTTCATAGTTAAAAGAAAAAGTATTTAAACAACATATAGAAATCATTAATGTATCTATAAAAATTACTTTTAAATTTCTAATAATCAGTAGAAATGATTCTAATTAATGTATTTATACGAAATTTAAATCACGTTTAATAATAAAAAAAAAAAACATTTAAATATTATGAACTGTCATACGATCATGAAAAAAATAATTCATTTGTAATTTTTCATCAGTTAACGAGCATCAACAACATTTTATACAGAAATAAGAAATTTAAAAAGCTAATAAATCAAAAAAAATGATATTAAAAATATGTTAATGTCATCAATTTGCTTATTAAATGAGAATTTTTTATTACAATTTGTAAACTTTTTAATTAATGCAGAAGCAATAAAAAAAATAGTTCATATTCAATCAAAAAAGAGCATGCAATCATAATTGAACATTATTTTAGCCTTTTGAAACAAACTACTAATTTATAATGTTCAATCATTTACCGGTCTTAATAACATTGATTTCATTCAAAGTTGGATTGTTGAAAGTTGAGAAGTATTTCGACATTATTAAACTATTAATTTATATATGAAAATAGTAATTGGTAATTATTTATTAATTGTTAATCATTAGACAAGTTTAAACTTTATTTGTAACATAAGAAAAGTTACTTTATATTTAAAATAATTAAATAGTATTTAACTATTAAATTATTTCATATTTAAAATAAGTGACTTGTAAATTTCTATTGTTTCAAATTTTGACAAAGCTATTTTTATATAGTAATGAGAAATTGAAAAATTTCACTCTTAAAATAAATGCTAAAAGTATTGAAAATATTATCAACCATTAATTTTGCTTATAAAGATTACTTCATTATAATCATTAAAAAATATAATTAATCTAATGATAAAAATTAACATTTAATTAGAAGAGTAATTAAATATTACCAATTATTTCACTTTATGAACAACATTATTAACTTTCAACTATTTATGAAATTTAGAACAACTTTATATAGAAATATGAAATTGAACAAGATTGTAAAATTGAAAGAAAAAGTATTTAAATGTTACCAATGCCATTAATAATTCAACTATGAACATTTGATTAAAATTTGTACTATTATTTATGAAAAACATTCAATCAGTGCAAAAGTAAGAAATTGAGTTCATATTTAATAAACAAAAATTAAACATTATTGATTCTCATTAATTACTTTTTTTAAAAAAACAATGTTCTATTTGTAGATTTTTGAAATGAGTTATTAGAAATAAATTTAAGTTCTATTTAAAGAAAGTATAAAGTAATTACTTTTACATTTGATCTGTTTATGAAAGTAAATTTCTATTTTAATAAATGTGAATTTTAGAAATAAATTAATATAAAAATATTAACTACTTATTAAATAAAAAAAATATTCTAAATTTTACCAATCATATTAATTATTATTTATGAACTTCAATTTGTTTTACTTTGTTTACAAACTGTGAATGTAAAAAAAACTTTTTAAGTATTTAAATTTAATTAATGCATTATGGAACCGATTGCTCTTTTTTATTTCTTATGAACTTAATTCTTCTTTAAGAAGAATTAAATATACTACTCCTATTAATTTATCTTTAAATAATTTGCAATTTTCTTTTATATACGAATTTACTTTTTCGTTTAGATTATTATAAAATGTATCATTTCGATTAATTTATCATTTAAATAATATGCAGTTTTCTTTTACTTATGAACTTAAGAGAATCTAAAAATTTGCAATTTACTTTTAGTTTTAATGAATCGTTAAAATAGAATCATTTAAATAGATGATTCATTGTCAATGCTATTAAATTTTTGCTCTTATAGAAAAAGTGATGTTGCAATCAATACCTTATTATTCGAATATCGCACTTTTTAACCAAATATATAGAAATATTTGGGTTAACAATAATTAATTATTATAATTAATAACTAAAACTATAAATAAGTTTCTTTGTTCTGGTTTCTGGTTGTAACTGCTGTCGTCCGCACTGGAAACAAACTGAACAGCTATCACCCTCTCATGTTGGCAAATCTTTATAGTCCTATTTAATTTCTAGAAATTCTTCATCTTCTGACACCTGAAAACATTTTTATATTCTTTATATAACACATTCATTAATACTTTAAAACAAAATATATAAATACAATTTGCAATATTTCATGCATACAACCTATTTCAGTCACTCACTTTCAACTATAAAAAAATTACCAAAAAAGAAAAGAAAATATGAATGGGATGTGTTTTTACTGCAAAAATTTATAAGTATTTGGTTGTATGAAAATTTAACTTTATATATATATATATATATATATATATATATATATATATATATATATATTACAAAAACAAATAAACACCAAAAGACTGATATATTGATACAAAATATAACAATGGATATGAATGAAACATTTTAAAAAACTATTTTCAATCTAATAATTAGGCATGTTCAATAAGAGAAAAGATAATTTCAACTTAAAAAATTGATAGAATTGGTGAAAAACTGATTTCAATCATTTACACCCTTAATAAATTTCATTACTAACGTATAAAAAGGAAACTTAAGTTTATTATAAAAAGAGCATTTAAAAGTAGAACTTACAATATTTTTATATAATGAAGAATAGAATGATGGAATCACAATTTTAATTTTAAAATAAACAAAAACGAAACATTTAAAATTTAACTATATATGACTTGTTATATATATATATATATATGTTATATGATCAAATATTGAAAAAGAAACTGAATAAAATAAAAAATTACAAATTAAGCACCAAAATCAGTAAATTAATTTAAGATTATCATGAAAATCTATTTCAAATTAAAATTCATCGAATATTAATTAAATGCAAAAAGAATAAAAACTGGTAAAACAATATTAAAGAAAGTAAACAATTACAATTTAAAAAAAATAATTGTAAAGTTAAACAAATATGCATAATTAATTAATGAAAAATAACTAAACAGTTCTTTTTCTTATCAAATCATTTGGTGCTTAAATAATTTATGCAAATAGATTCAACTATTAACAGGCAAAATGTTTAAGAAAAAAATCAAAGAAAAATCTTAAAAAAAAAGAACACAAATTTTAAAAAAGTAATGTTGAAACATGAAACTATTTTCTGTATATATTTGATTATTTAATATCAAAGTTTTTAGACTATACTAACTTATCTAAAATTTTTATTTCCTCAAATTGTTAAAAAGTCAATTCGAATTCAAAATGATTTTATAGAAATTAATGAAATAGTTTGATCTGCAGCACAATTTTATAGAATATTTTTTTAATACAATTGAACAAAAAAATTAATACAATTTCAATTACTGTATATAACACCAAAAAACTTTACTAATGATAAATTAATTTACATCAAATTATATGTATAAATTAAAGTGTATTAAATTAGACTAATTATGAATTTATTAATAATATGATTGTTAATGAAGAAAATTTAATTTTCAGATTAAAAAAATTTATACTTTCAATAGAATCAAATTTAAACAATAAAACGAAAAGAGCCAAAATGATATTTTAACAATCGTAAAACAATGTAAAATGTTTCTTTTAATATGGAATGGAAAAATACATTAAGAATACTGCAAATGAAACACCTTGCATATTAATTATTGAAAGTAGTGAAAAAAAATCCGATTATAAATTATTGTTAGAATGAAAATTTATTTCAAATACTAAATAATTTGATTAGAAAAAAAACAGTTACTTTTGATTAGCTATATAAATTTGAAAATTAAAATTACACTTGAAAATTAAGTTCAAATTTAATAAAAACATTAAATGATTTTAACTATTATAATATACATAATATCAAGAAAGTTTACCAATTGCAATATGTAAATTTATTTCGAAATGTAATTATAAATTAAAATGTATTAGATTAATTATTTAATCTATTATCAGTGAGAAAATTTATATATTAAAAAAATTCTTAGATGAGATCAAAATTAAACACTAAATTATATTCAACAATAGGCAACAAAGAAATGATTATATTTTTAAAAATACGTTTGGAAATATAGTGATACTGTGAAAAATCTACATACTTATTATCGAATGAAACTAAAGTGTGTTATAAATTGAACATTAGAGTCATTAAAATGAATTTTACAACAATCAAAATACGCGAAACAAAAAAAGTCTAAACATTTAATTAAATTAAGAAATTCACATGTGTTGCATAAAAGGATTTTTTTTAAAAATCACGGAGTTTAATGAAATCAAGTTACTGTGCATATTTTATTTAAATGAATTGTTTACTTTTGTAATGAAATTTAAAATTTTAAAAGATAAAACTTACTTTGCTATACAGCGCTTTTAGTTTCTGATTAATTAACTGCAATCTCTGAATTTTATCCTATGGTTATTTTATTCTTCGATTATTTATAAATTGAGATTAGTTGAACAGATTCTAATGGAACATAAAAATTTATTAGTTAATATTCTTAAGTTTTTTAATTATTACTTTATAATTATTAAAAGTATATTTATATTTCAATTTTATGCTACATATTTATTTTGTATTAAGTAGATTTTTAAATGAAATGCTTACTTTTAAAATGAAGACTGGATAGAAGATTGCCTTGTTCTATACAAGCACCAAAACAACATAATTTAGTAATCCCCATGTTCAGCATCCGAAATTTGATCTAACATACTCTTCATACGATGCTAAAACTAATAATTTAGTACCTAGAACAGAATATTTTTACTACAAAAGTTTATATATGTATATTTAAAAATGGTATTTTATATTTTAACTTTTTTCCTTAACATTTTTAACTTCCCGTCATACATATTCCGTAGTAAAGATATACATTTCAGTGCTATGTATTCATGATCTTTATGAGAAACCGGATCCATTTGGTATCAAAAGCATCTGAAACTTTATGATTTTTTAACCACACTGTAATTAATGAATCGAGTATATTTTTTCTTACTTTTTTATGCCATTATTACATAATATTTAATATCCACATCGGTCTGGTGATCTTCCAAATTCGTTTTAAAGTATAGAGTAGTGTAATAAAATGATTTTAAGATTTAATGAATCGTACGAACTTTTAATATTATGTTCGTGTTAAATATCCGATGCAGAATGTTAAACATTTATCATTTTACAAAATATATTGTTATAACAGTATCCTCTGATTACACATACGACGTGCAGTGTAATCAATAACTAGAACCATGGTTCAAATAGTGTGGTTCAGTGGTAGTGTGGTTCATGTTGAGTCAACCACAATGTTTGCTGTTTGGTGAAACATTTTCAGAATAAACCCTACCCCAGTAACAAAATGTTAAAAAAATGAATTTAAAACTACAAGCAAAGCAAAGTACGAAGCATCCGAGTAACACCCGTGTAGGATTACAGGCCCGGGGATACCCCAGCCACTCTCTCCCAGCGCTCTGCACTTCTCAACCGAATGTACGTTTCCGTGACGTCATCGAAGAATGTGGATGCGGTTCTCGAAGAAACCTGAAACCCTAGTCAAAAACCTAAGCTATAAAAAAAAAACGAGAGATCTCTCATAAAAACCCTACTCTAAAGTCTAATCTAAAGCACAAGTGAGAAGCGAAACAGAAAG
>CM068323.1:6099466-6121966 GCA_034766995.1 Acanthacorydalis orientalis | reverse complement strand
AATTTTATTTTTTGCAAATCGATAGTTTTTGTACTGCAAAGCGATACAAGACGTCCGTCGGAACTCCGAACAGGTTCCAGTTCATCGGTAGCATGTGTGGTTCCCCAGAAATCGCGTCTGCAAATTCGCTGTGACGTCACTGAAAATGTAGTAATTTCGCAAATCGGCCATTTTTGTTATGCAATGCGATAGTGCACGTCCATTTGAACACTGAATCGGTGATGGTTTGCCAGTTAGGCGTACAGGGTCGGAGCAGTACGGTCCGAAAATTTGCGGCCCGGCCACTTCGAGGGCCGATTCAAATACCTTCTAGGTTCCGGTTTTACTTTTAATCACCAGGACGTGTATCTACGGACCGCCCCGCATGCGATACGCGAAAAAACTCGAAAAAAATTTTCTCAAATTCACGTATCCCTACCTTTGATCACAATTTTGGAAAGCGAATTTTTTTTCGCAAATCGGCAATTTTCTCGCCGCATATGCAAACTGGACGTCCGTCTGAACTATGAATAGTTTGCGGTTTTTCGATAGCACGCGTAACATCGGAGCAATGGCGTCTGAAATGTTCCGCGGGTCCGAAAATTCGCATTTTTTCGCATTTTTCGCACACTTTCCACTGTTGAATTTTCTTCCAAACGCGAAAACTAGGTGCGCCGGACCCGTCCGCTCCCGATGCGCTGAAAAATATATCGAAAAGTCGATGTGCAGAAATTTGCAATTTCGCAAGTCAGAAGTCAGGGCGTGGCATTTTTCGATATTTGTCCGTAGATTTGATGGTGGAGGCGCATAAAGTATTAATGTGCCCAGCGGGCGTTTTCCTTTCGGAAATCGCTTGTTTCGCGTGATTCTAGACGTCTACACGGACTGTATGCAAGTGTCGGTATGCAGCCCGCACAGGCCCGGTGCAGCAGGCCCGAGAAAATTTGTAAATAGACGAAAAAATTACAAATCGGTGATTTTTTCGATGCGGTGCGATATTAGACGCCCGTCCGACCTTCGAACCGACGTCGCTTTCTCGCTCACATGTACAGGGCCGACACAGGGGCTCGACAATCAGTCGACGACCGGAATTTCCTATGTCGTTTCTAGACGTTTGTAACAGCCGGCACCAACTTTTATCGCGTAATTACAAATGTCCGACGCCTTCTCACTTCCAATTCGCCAAAAAATTGCAAAAAACATTTGTATTATGTGTGTAGGCGTGTATGTGTCTATGTTTTTTCTAAATTGTTTGAGTCGTGCAAATCGACGAATCTGGCGGTACGGAGCGAATGTACGGGCCTAGTGGAATTGCGGACCGGTTTCGGTTATCCATCTGCGCATTCAGGGCCGGCACAACGGTCCTACGCCCGTACGAGTCTACGTATCGTTCTGAATCCGCTGGAGATATTCGAAAACGAGCGGATAGCATGAATCAAAATCTTATGTATTGTACGCAAATAAATAATAAACATATTTTAATATTTTTACATCAGTAGACCGTCCATAGTCGTTGAATTAATTATTAACGGTCCATTTGGCGAAGCAGTGTCAAGAGAAACTCAAATCGATCGATAATGACCCGGCGTGATTTTCAGACCGATGGTGTAGGCGCCTCGGTGCATTGTAGAAACAATGGTGGACGGTTGGCTTCGTATTGTTGCAAAAATATTTTATATCTAGACCCCACTCTCCTCACAGTCTTATTGAACTGCGACAGTTTATTAATGATTAAATGGGTGCAAATTGTCATCCTATGTATCCAGTATATCAGTCGAACAGGGACGAGCCAGTTTCATTGTTTACATGATAGTCATTGAAAAAAATACAACAGTATATTCGAGTCCGATAATCGACGGAACCGGTCCGGCGCGCGGTCGTGAAACGAACTGCCGGCCGACGAAATCGCACGTTAGACGTATTTGTGCCGAAGAGAACATTTCTATTGTGTCAAAATCACTTGTACGTGGGCCTATGGACCGGCTCGCTTCAGATGAGGCGAAAAAATCGCCAAAAACGCGAAAAAAATTTTTTTGCAAAAAATTATTTTTTGCAAATCGATAGTTTTTGTACTGCAAAGCGATACTAGACGTCCGTCGGAACTCCGAACCGGTTCCAGTTCATCGGTAGCATGTGTGGTTCCCCAGAAATCGCGTCTGCAAATTCGCTGTGACGTCACTGAAAATGTAGTAATTTCGCAAATCGGCCATTTTTGTTATGCAATGCGATAGTGCACGTCCATTTGAACACTGAATCGGTGATGGTTTGCCAGTTAGGCGTACAGGGTCGGAGCAGTACGGTCCGAAAATTTGCGGCCCGGCCACTTCAAGGGCCGATTCAAATACCTTCTAGGTTCCGATTTCACTTTTAAACACCAGGACGTGTATCTACGGACCGCCCCGCATGCGATGCGCGAAAAAACTCGAAAAATTTTTTCTCAAATTCACGTATCCCTACCTTTGATCACGATTTTGGAAAGCGAATTTTTTTTCGCAAATCGGCAATTTTCTCGCCGCATATGCAAACTGGACGTCCGTCTGAACTATGAATAGTTTGCGGTTTTTCGATAGCACGCGTAACATCGGAGCAATGGCGTCTGAAATGTTCCGCGGGTCCGAAAATTCGCATTTTTTCGCATTTTTCGCACACTTTCCACTGTTGAATTTTCTTCCAAACGCGAAAACTAGGTGCGCCGGACCCGTCCGCTCCCGATGCGCTGAAAAATACATCGAAAAGTCGATGTGCAGAAATTTGCAATTTCGCAAGTCAGAAGTCAGGGCGTGGCATTTTTCGATATTTGTCCGTAGATTTGATGGTGGAGGCGCATAAAGTATTAATGTGCCCAGCGGGCGTTTTCCTTTCGGAAATCGCTTATTTCGCGTGATTCTAGACGTCTACACGGACTGTATGCAAGTGTCGGTATGCAGCCCGCACAGGCCCGGTGCAGCAGGCCCGAGAAAATTTGTAAATAGACGAAAAAATTACAAATAGGTGATTTTTTCGATGCGGTGCGATATTAGACGCCCGTCCGACCTTCGAACCGACGTCGCTTTTTCGCTCACATGTACAGGGCCGACACAGGGGCCCGACAATCAGTCGATGACTGGAATTTTCAATGTCGTTTCTAGACGTTTGTAAGTGCCGGCGCCAACTCTTATCGCGTAATTACAAAAGTCCGACGCCTTCTTACTTCCAATGCGCCAAAAAATTGCAAAAAACATTTGTATTATGCGTGTAGGCGTGTATGTTTTTTCAGAATTGTTTGAATCTTACAAATCGACAAATCTGGCGGTACAGAGCGAATGTACGGGTGTAATGGAATTGCGATCCGGCGTCTGTCATCCATCTCCGCGTTCAGGGCCGGCACAACGGCCCCACGCCCGTACGAGTCTACTTATCGTTCTGAATCCGCTGGAGATATTCGCAGACGAGCGGATAGCATGAATCAAAATCTTATTTATTGTACGCAAATAAATAATTAACATATTTTAATGTTTTTACATCAGTAGACCGTCCATAGTCGTTGAATTAATTATTAACGGTCCATTTGGCGAAGCAACGTCAAGAAAAAACTCAGATCGATCGAGAATGACCCGGCGTGATTTTCAGACCGATGGTGTAGGCGCCTCGATGCATTATAGAAACGATGGTGGACGGTTGGCTTCGTATTGTTGCAAAAATATTTTATATCTAGATCGCCACTTCTCCTCACAGTCTTATTGAACTGCCACAGTTTATTAATGGTTAAACGGTTGCAAATTGTCATCGTATGTATCCAGTATATCAGTCGAACAGGGACGAGCCAGTTTCATTGTTTACATGATAGTCATTGAAAAAAATACAACAGCATATCCGAGTCCGATAATCGACGGAACCGGTTCGGCGCGCGGTCGTGAAACGAACTGCCGGCCGACGAAATCGCACGTTAGACGTATTTGTGCCGAAGTGAACATTTCTATTGAGGCAAAATCACTTGTACATGGGCCTATGGACCGGCTCGCTTCCGATGCGGCGAAAAAATCGCCAAAAACGCGAAAAAAATTTTTTTGTAAAAAATTATTTTTTGCAAATCGATAGTTTTTGTACTGCAAAGCGATACTAGAAGTCCGTAGAAACTCCGAACCGATTCTATTTCATCGGTAGCATGTGTGGTTCCGGAATAATCGCGCCTGCAAATTTGCTCTGACGTCACTGAAAATGTGGAAATTTCGCAAATCGACAATTTTTGTTGCGCGATGCGATAGGGAACGTCCATTTGAACACTGAATCGGTGATGGTTTGCCAGTTAGGCGTACAGGGCCGGAGCAGTACGGTCCGAAAATTTGCGGCCCTGCCACTTCGAGGGCCGATTCAAATACCTTCTACGTTCCGATTTCACTTTTAAACACCAGGACGTGTATCTACGGACCGCCCCGCATGCGATGCGCGAAAAAACTCGAAAAAATTTTTCTCAAATTCACGTATCCCTACCTTTGATCACGATTTTCGGACGCGAAATTTTTTTCGCAAATCGGCTATTTTTTCGCCGCAGATGCAAAGTAGGCGACCGTCTGAACTATGGATAGTTTGCGGTTGTTCGATATCACGCGTAACACCGGAGCAATGGCATCTAAAAGGTTCCGCGGGTCCGAAAATTCGCATGTTTTCGCATTTTTCGCACACTTCCCACAGTTAAATTTGCTTCCAAATGCGGAAATTAGGTGCGCCGGACCCGTCCGCTCCCGATCCGCTTAAAAAAACATCGAAAAGTCGAAGTTGAAAAATTTGCAATTTCGCAAATCAGAGCATTTTTCGATGCTTGTTTATGGAGATGATGGTGGAGGCGCAACGATTTGATGGTGGAGGCGCACAATGTATTAACGTGCTCGGCGGGCGTTTTCCTTTTGGAAATCGCTTGTTTCGACGGTGTCACACTATTCTAGACGTCTACACGGACTGTATACCAGTGCCGGTGTGCGGCCCGCACAGGCCCGGTGTACCAGGCCCGAGAAAATTTGGAAATAGAAAAAATTACAAATTGGTAATTTTTTCGACGCGATGCGATATTGCACATCCGTCGGACCTTCGAACCGACGTCGCTTCCTCGCTCACATGTACAGGGCCGGCACAGAGGCCCCAAAACCAATCGAAGACGGGAATATCATTCGTCATTTTTAGACGTTTATGAGCGTCGGCGTTAACTTTTATAATTGTCCGAGGCCTTCTCACTTATGATCCGCAAAAAAAAAATGCAAAGAAACATTTGTATTGTGCGTGTACGTCTGTATGTATGTATGATTTTTTCCAAATACAGAGTAAATATAGGCGCCTGTTGGATACGCGAACTTGCGTCTGTTCCTATATCGCACACGCAGAGCCGTAGTAACAGCCCGATGTCCGTATCAGAGGCTAGTTTCATCCACCTCTGATCTCGATTGATATACTGTTAGGCGCCGGCGTCAAGTTTAATTAGATGAACGGTAGTCTACGAATACGTCACAGTAAAGCAAGTAGAATCAATGTTGTGTTTTGTACATATTAATATATGATACACATTCTTTACTGTATATCAGGAGTACGTTCGTAGTCGTCTATCAATGTTTAGCCGTCCATTTGGCGAAAAGCATCGTTAAGAAGAATTAATGAATGAGATGTTTTTTATACTGATATAGCATATAGATTTTTATTTGGATATTAAACACAGTGTTTTATATATGTAATATATATGTATTCGTATGTTAAATAATTAATTAAAATATTTTTATTTCAAATTTAATTTCACATAATTAATTTCAATCTATTATATTATATAGGGATTGTTAAATATAAAAATTGATTAATTACAATGTAAATAATTATTAAATTATTTTATGTTTTTGTTTAAAATAAATACAAAAATCATTTAAAATTTAGTTTAAAA
Source organism: Acanthacorydalis orientalis (assembly GCA_034766995.1). Lineage (NCBI taxonomy): Eukaryota > Metazoa > Arthropoda > Insecta > Megaloptera > Corydalidae > Acanthacorydalis > Acanthacorydalis orientalis. The sequence continues at coordinate 6,116,088 of CM068323.1, read as the reverse complement.
ACTTTATTTATTTATATCCTCTTTACATTAAATACACTTTTATAAAACATAAAATTATAAAAATATAAATTAATATGATTAATAAATATCATTAATATTTAAATATCAATTAATGTTCTGCTTTATATAGAGTCCGTTTGGTCGTGGTACTGTAGAGATACCTGTAAATTAAAATTAGAGACATTAGTTTAGGTTAGATTTTATTCTTTTAGAATTTTTTTTAAGTATGCCATTACATGTAATGCTATTGTATGTAAGCGAGGCTATACATTCGCTCTAAACCACCAGATTCATCGATTTGTAAGACAAACAATTTGAAAAAAAATCATACATACACACACACGTACATGCACAATACAACTGTTTTTTTGCAATTTTTTTTGCGGATCGTAAGTGACAAAGTCTCGTACATTTGTAATTATGCGATAAAAGTTGGCACTCTAGCACTTATATACGTCTAGAAATGACATAGAAAATTCCGGTCGTCGACTGATTTTCGAGCCTCTGTGCCGGCTCTGTACATGTGAGCGAGGAAGCGACGTCGGTTCGAAGGTCCGACGGACGTCTGAAATCGCATCGCGTCGAAAAAATTACCAATTTGTAATTTTTTCATTTATTTCCAAATTTTCTCGGGCCTGGTACAGCGGGCCTGTGCGGGCCGCACACCGGCACTGGTATACAGTCCGTGTAGACGTCTAGAATCGTGTGACACCGTCGAAACAAGCGATTTCCAAAAGGAAAACGCCCGCCGAGCACGTTAATACATTGTGCGCCTCCACCATCAAATCGTTGCGCCTCCACCATCATCTCCATAAACAAGCATCGAAAAATGCTCTGATTTGCGAAATTGCAAATTTTTCAACTTCGACTTTTCGATGTGTTTTTCAGCGGATCGGGAGCGGACGGATCCGGTGCACCTAGTTTTCGCATTTGGAAGCAAATTTAACGGTGGGAAGTGTGCGAAAAATGCGAAAATAGGCGAATTTTCGGACCCGCAAACTCTTTCAGGCGCCATTACTCCGGTGTTAGGCGTGCTATCGTGAAACCGAAAGCTATTCGTAGTTCAGACAGACGTCTAGTTTGCATATGCGGGGAAAAAATTGCAGATTTGCGAAAAAAATTTCGCTTTCCAAAATCGTGATCAAAGGTAGGGATACGTGAATTTGAGGAAATTTTTTTTGACTTTTTACGCGAATCGCAAGCGGGACGGTCCTTAGATACACGTCCTGGTGTTTAAAAGTGAAATCGGAACCTAGAAGGTATTTGAATCGGCCCTTGAAATGGCCGGGCCGCAAATTTTCGGACCGTACTGCTCCGGCCCTGTACGGCTAATTGACAAACCGATACCGATTCAGTGTTCAAATGGACGTCTAGTTTCGCATCGCACAACAAAAATGGCCGATTTGCGAAATTACCACATTTTCAGTGACGTCACAGCGAATTTGCAGACGTGATTGCTCGGGAACCACGCATGCTACCGATGAACTGGAACGAGTTTGGAGATTCGACGGACGTATAGTATCGCTTTGCAGCACAGAAACTATCGATTTGCAAAAAAAAATTTGTGCAAAAATTTTTTTTGTCGCATTTTTGGCGATTTTCTTATCGCATCGGAATCGGGTCGGTTTGTAGATCCACGCACTAGTGTTTAAAAGTGACACCGGCCTCTAAAATGTATTTGAATCGGCCTGTAAAGTGGGCGTCACAAAATTCGGGCCCTATTTCTCACACCCTGTACGCTCAATTGACAAACCGACACCGGTTCGGTATTCAAATAGACGTCTAGTATCGCATCGCACAACAAAAATGGTCGATTTACGATAATTTCACATTTCCAGTGACGTCAGTTCGAAATTGCAGACGCGATTGTTCCGACACCGCACGCGTTACCGATGTACTGAGATTGATTCAGAGTTTAAATGGGTGTCTAATATCGCATCGCAATGCAAAAACCGTCAATTTGAAAATATAATTATTTGCAAAAAAATAATTGTTCGCATTTTTGGCAATTTTTTCGCCGCATCGGAAGTGAGCTGGTCCGTAGATCCACGTATAAGTAATTTTACCTCATTAGAAATGTTCTTTTCGGCGCAAGTAGATCAATCGTGTGTGCGTAAGACCGCGCGATTTCGTCGGCCGGCAGTTCGTTTCATCGCCGCGCGCCGGACTGATCCGTCGATTATCGGACTCGAATACACTGTAAGTGGAAATGTAACGGTGTTTTATGCGACTAACCGGTAAACAATGAAAGTAATTCGTCCCTGTTCTATTGATATACTGGATATATACGATGACATTTTACGCTCCTATAATCATTTATAAACTGTCACAGTTCAATAAGACTGTACGGAGAGTGGTGATCTAGATATAACATATTTTTGCGACAATACGAGGCCAACCGTCCATCATCGTTTCTATAATGTACCGAGGTGCCTACACCATCGATCTGAAAATCACGTAGGCCATTATCAATCGATTTTAGTTTTTCTTGACAATGAGACAAAATGCTTTAAAGCATACTATACAACGACCTCAATTTTTTCCATTCCATAAGGATAATTATAATTAGTTTATATACATATATATATATATATATATATATATATATATATATATATTATTTTAAATACATTACAAAGATGCTGGCCTTATTATAATTTTGTAAATTATAATTTCGATTGTAATTTCATTTTCTGTTATTATTATATACTCTTAAAACAAATCACAAGTTCATAGTTTTTTCTATGCTTTAAAGAAATGAATTATTGAATTTACATTATTTGTTTTATATACATTCTACAAATCTTTATCAAAAAATGAAAAAAATATTATTAAATTCGTGAAATAATATTCATTTGAAATAACAATGTTAAGTATCTCGAACAAAACCCATGTACAAAGAAAATATTATGTACATTTCACAATTAATACTAAAATTGTTTGAAACACATTTATAGTAAAAGTAATGTTTGAATTAACTTGCGCACATATTTATAAAATCAATGTAATTTGGAATATTTGCGTCATTTTGTGAATACACATTAATTAAAAACTGAAGTCCTTAAGCCCAAAATCTCACAGATTCATATTTTGATAGTAAGTTTACAAACAATAATTGATTTCATTAACCAGCCCAGAAAATGAGCATCATTTAAAAATTGTAAAAAAAAATACATTACTACATTATAGAATCAGGCTGTTTAACTTCAATTTATAAATAACTATCTTTAAGGATAAAAAATGTTTTTAAATTCATTTAGATTAAGAAGAATTTGTCCTTTTTAATTGTTTAGATCATTACTGAAAAGAATGCTCTCTCTCTCTATCTATATATATATATATATATATATATATATATATATATATATATATATATATATATATATATATATGTATAAATTTCACTTTGTGTTTCGATATCCACTTGTTTATAAATGCATTTACAAACTGTTGTAATTTATGTACAACCCTACAAAACAGTCACTTTTATATTCGTCTTTATCAAATTTTATACAGAACTATATTTTATAAATTTACTCATTTTCATTAATTTTGCACATAATTTATTTACTTATATCTTTACTTCCATTTTGTCGTACTCGTTTTTGTTATTCTGAAACATTTCTTAGAAAGGAAAAACTTATACTTTTGCCTTTTTTTGATATTTTCGATATTTACTACGGACCGATGAAATTTTGTGTAAAATACGATATAGAATATTAAAATACCGATCAACCAGTATGAATTAATTGCCATTTTTATAACAATTTGGGTATTTTAAGAAAGAAAAACGTGCTTCCTTGCGGATTTTTTACGGTTCTTTTGATATTTTCAGTATTTATTATGGACCGATATTAATTTTGTGTAAGATATGATATAGAATATTAAAATACGCATCGACCAGTATGAATTAATTACCAGATTTTAAGCAATTTGGATATTTGATAATTTCATTAAATTTAAGATAATTTACAACAATTTACTATGAACAACAATCATTTCATGTTATTATTCATTTTCTTTTTTAAAAAATGACAAATACTCTACAGTAATAAGTACGAAAACGAAAGAATCTGTATATTTTTTCGGTGAATATATATATATATATATATACACACACATATACATATATATATATATACAAGGTTTTTTTAAAAAAAATTGGTTGCATTATTATTATCACACGTGAGTTATTGAGGAATAGAAATATTTTTGGTAAATATAATTTAAAATTGTTTGCATTCAAATTTCAACTCGTTAGAGAACTGTTATTTTTTCATAATTATAAATAAATACAGTTCTCAATTAGAGTGTAAACGAATAATAGATGCTATGGAGTAAGACGCAGATAGATGTAGTAAACGCCACTACGTGTAGTTGTTATCCTAGTACACATTGAATTTCTATTGTTTGGGAAATTAACTTTCACAAAAAGATGTTTATTTAAATTTTGGTGATTTTCGCGCGATTTCTATATTCAATTAGAAAAATGAAATTAACGTAAATATTATTATAACGTTTTATTTTAATATTCAATTCCGAAGATATTTCTGTTAAAATTTATATTCCGCCGAAGAAATGTCATCCCACAATGTGCGGCGAAGGTATTGTAGAGATAGTGAAAGTGGACCTACTTTATCTGTGGTGCGTAGCGTCGTAGTGCAATTGTTGAAATATTCGTTAAGTTTATTTGAAAAAAAAATTGTTTCATATAAAAGAAATATATCATCAATAAATAATATTATATATTGAACCAAGGTATAGTTAAAAAAAAACTGATATAAACAATTTTTCTACTTTGAAATATTATTTAAGTACAGGCAGTTCTTAATGTTAAAATGGACGCTACTATAATAGATTTAATTTTCAAACATTGTTGATTATATTACATATTATTTAATATAAGATTTCGGTAGTAAATTATCTTTTGATTAATGTATGATTTTTAATATAGTTAATAATGAATGTGTAATATGATTGCATTCAAATACAGTACAAATCATAAGAAACACTTTCGATATCTGATTTTTAAGTCTTGAATTGTTTACAGTTCATAATAAATTCAATACTAAAAGTACGTTAGAAATCTAAATACTATTTTTACAAATTTGTGCGTAGTTCTGTAACATTGTTCATTTTCGTTGTAAACAATTATGCAGAAGTAAAATAAAACTTGTATTTACATGTTTATTTACTTTTCAGTATCAAATAAAATGCAAATCGACAAAAGCAATAAAAAAAAAATACATTGTATCGAAACAATGTACTGTAGTATGCACTGCGGTCGATAATTCTCAGCTGGCAAAAAGACATCACTTTCACCACTTTGAACGATGTTTATAACTAGCAAAATGTTCCAGTTTAATATCGGAATGAGATTCAAGGCAGTGCTTCGAATGTGTAAGTTAATAAGTGAATTATATACAATGTATGAAATTAATAAAGATGAATATAAAAGTAACTGTCTGTTAGTAGCTAGGTTACAAACAAATGAATCTTACCCATCGTGAACAACTTGCAAGGGAGGCAGCTCACCGATGATTCGAAATACATCTGGAATCGTCTGCTGTCTACATGGATTCTACAAAGAAGACCGACTAGCCACCTACGAATAATTTGATCCTCACATCAGTCAGAGAATTATGATTATTGAATGTTAAAATTGGTGACAGTTTGTAAATGCATTTATAAATTATTAGATACCGAAACAAAGTAGAATTATATATATATATATCACATTCTTTTCAATGTCCTACACAATTAAAATGAACAAATTCTTCTCAATGTAAATGCATTTAAAAACATGTTCTTATATATATATATATATATATACATATATATATATACATACATACATATATGCTTTTTTGTAATTAATTACAAATTGAAGTTATCAATTTGTCAATCTCACAGATTAAATCAACTATTTTGAACTTTTGTAATAACAATCTGATGACACATTGTCTCTTTGTATCAAAACATAAATCTGAGTTTTTCAGTCTAATTATTTCAATTTTAATTAATGTATATTGACAATATTAGCACACACACACACACACATATATATATATATATATATATATATATATATATACAAAGAGAGAGAGAGCAATAATAAATTTATAGTAATAAATAGCAAAAAAAAAGATATTTTAAATTTCATTAATTTTATAAATATATTTGCACAAGTAAAATCAAACATTAATTTCAATATAAATATGTTTAAAACACATTTCTAGTATTTCTATATGTAATGAAATATGGTAATCACAATATTTTCTTTGTACGTGGACCTTGTCACTTCAAAACTACACAAGTGCGAAAATGGTAATTTTAATATTTTTTCTTATAAGGATTTCCAAAATAAATATAAAACTTGTAACACTGAACATAGCGAGATAAATTAATTCAAATCATTAACCAAAATAAAAACTCGTTTTTGTTCTGAAAGTAACATTTTTAATAACAAAATTACAATGAAAATTATTATTTACAAAATGTTAGTGGTAAAGTCAACAATTTTAAAATGTATTTAAAACAACAATGTATAAAATTATCTTTATGATCTATGTGGAGTAGATAAGATTTACTTTTCAGTGTAGTCATATTTTAAAACATTTTCGTATTTCATATTTATATGGAAAGTAACGTTTGAGAAAAATTTTCATTTTACATGAATTGCTCTCTAATTTAATTAAATCTTGAATGAATTTTAGTTAATGAGAATACTAAATTACATTTTATTAAAATTTATATGAATTGAGTCGGATTTAGTTTGTTTTCATACATTTACATTTGAAAACATTTAATTTTCACTTGAGTATTTCTTTTGAAGTCTCTTCATGTTGAATTATTGTTTATTAATATTAAAAAAATTGCATTAGAAAATGTCATTTGCAAAACAGTAATGAAATAATAATACTATATAAATGCAAATTAAACAATGAACTTTGAAATGAAGTTAACAAAGTAACATTTGTAACATAACAGTAAACGTTATTGCACACAATCGATTAAAACTATTCGATTTAATAGATTATATTTATAAAAAAAAGACACTATTCATATACAGATATAATAAATTGTAATTTTTATGAAACATTCTTTGAACATATATTTCTTTCGAAATAATTTTATCTTGAATTATTTAAAGCAGTCAGTTTTAAACATGATACCAGTCTCACTTTAAAGACTAATTTTAATTAATAAAAAAACAATAAATTACATTTTATTAAGTTTATATGAAGTCGAGTTTGGTTTTTTTTAATACAAATGGATTTTATTTTCTCCCTGATCTTTTAATTTTAAATCGTTTTTATTTCTATTAACTAAAATTAATTCAAAAATGTCATTTACAAAGCAGTAATGAAAACGTATTAGTATATAAATACATATTAAATACTAAATGTTAAATTTTTAAGTAAATAACTGTAAACTTTATTGAAAAGATTCTCTTAAAACTGTTCAATTTAGCAGTAATTATATATAAAAAAACAAACTCTTCATATAAATATTTAATAAAATGAATATTTATGAATGATTTCAAAAACAGATCTCTGTTTTGAGATGGTTTTGTTCTAAATTAATTGGAACTCTCTGAAATGAAACCAGACTAGTGTAATGACTATATCTCGAGTGATATGAATTACTAAAAATTAAATTACATTATTATTAAGTTTATATGAATGAAGTTGAGTTCTTCTTTAAGCAAATGCATTTGAGAGAATTTTATGTTCACTCAAATAAGTATTGCTTCATTTTTTTTTAAAAAAAATATTTAATATTAATCAAATTACATTTGAAAATGTCATTTGCAAAACAGTAATGAAAAAGCATTGATATATAACAGAAATTAGATACAAAAATCTGATTATTCATATAAATTTTTAATGAATGTTATAATTATAAAAAAATGTTGAGACAGTGTTTCTTTTCAAATTATTTTATCTTAACAGAAACACTAAATTCAGAATTAATACTAGTCTAATTATAACTTTATATGAATGAAGTCGAGTTCTTTTTTAAACAAATGTATTTGAGAGCATTTTATTTTCATTCAAATAACTTATTCTTTATTTTCAAATTCAATCATTTTGAAAAAAAATGTTTAATATTTTAATAAGATTGCATTTGAAAATGTCATTTACAAAGCAGTAATGAAAAATTGTTAGTATATAAATTCATATTGGATGCTGAATGTTACAATGTAAAGTAACATTACTTATATTACCATTTGATAGAATGTAATATTTATGAATGATTTCAAGAGCATATCTCTCGTTTGTTCCAAATTTCTGAAATGAAACTAGTATAATAATTAAGTCTAGAATGATATGAATTAATAAACACCATAGTCCTTTCATTTTGGATAATATTTTTATTAATATTAATAAAAGTACATTTGAAAATGTCATTTATAAAACAGTAATGAAAAACTATTAATACATAAATAGATATTGAACAGATTTATGAAAAAATTTGAGAATATATATTTCTTTCGTGAATGTTTCATCTTAAATTAACTTTGAAATAAAAACATCTTGAATGAATTTATATGAATTAGTGCAATTTTAATAAAATTATATTTTATTAAAATTAATATAAAATCAATAGAGTTCTTTCCGATACAAAAGCATTTGAAAGTATTCTATTTTCATTGGATTATTTCCCTTGATGTCAATCGCGTCCGATTACTTTTTATTAATATTAATAAAACTATGTTTATAAATATCGTTTGCGAAGCGATAATGAAAATATATAAATTTGTATCGAATAATGAATATTCAAATTAAAAGTAATGAAATGACATCGTCATATGTGTTGCACAGAATCGATTTAAACTATTCGATTCGATAGATCACATTTGTAAAAGAACTCGCTACTCCTATAAATATATAATGAATTGTAATGTTTATGAAACATTCTTCGAACATATATTTGTTTTGAAATGATTTTATCTTTAAGTCAGTTGTGAAATGATACTATTCTAATAACTTAATGAATTTTAATTAATACACTTTATTGAGATTTGTGTGAATGCAATCAAGTCGAGTTCTTTTTGATACAAAAATGCATTTGAAAATAAACTATTTTCACTAAGATACCTCTTTTAAAATCCATTCATTTTGAATTATTTTTTTATAATATTAATAAAACTCCGTTCAAAAATATCATTTACAAATTGGTAATGAGAAAGTACATACCAAAAAACAAATATTCAAACGAAAGTAATATCATTTATGAGTTGACTTTGCTATACAAAACCAGAACTACTTGATTAAATAGAAATAATACAAAAGAACTCACCATTCACATAAATGTATAATAAATTGTAATGTTTATCTAACATTCTTCAAATATGGTTCTTCTGAAGATGATTTAATATTAAAATTGTTGAAACTGGCAATTCTGAAACAGTACAAGTTTAGAAATTAAAAGTACGAAATCTTTTTAATAAAAATTTCTCAGTGTGATGTAGTCTAGTAAAATATTTTTTTTAATAATTACAATATTAAAATAATTACAAGTTTGAAAACTGTCGTGTGTACAATGAAATTTAGAATATTGATCTCTTAACTACATAAATTATTTGTATGTACAAATACTTTCATATCAAAATAAGGACTTGTGATGTTTTAGGACTGGCCAATTCCGTTTTAATCAATGTTATTTAAATCATCTAAGTATAATTATATGTAAATCAGTAATGATGTAGAGTTACAACGTTCTAACATTTGCTTTCGAATAAAAGGCAAACGTATTCATAGTGGAATTTTCATCGCTTAAAGAATTACATCAATAAAATTAAACGAATCTCTTTTTAACGTAAATGCTTTTAAAACAATATGATTAATTATTTCATTTACACAAATATATTTCTCAGTGTAATGTTAATGAAACATGTTCACATGTAGAACAAATGTCAAAATGTGTATAACAAATTACTGAATATTACATTTGCTACATTACGATATTAATGAATGACATTAAGCAGAGTTTATAATATATTTCTACTATATATACGTTTGCATTTTTATTATTAATATAAATATTTTAAATATAACTTATGATACTGTAATTTCGACAAAAATACGACTAAGTTGAACACTCACAAGGATAATAATATACAAAATAATATGCACAAAATTCTCAACAGCAACAAACATTAAATTGTAATCACATATGTATAAACAAATCTGTATATTGAACACTTATGTATATGTATAAAAAAAAATAATTCAACAGGTCTTCGAGAAACGTCAACAAGCAGAAACACCACCGATAATCTGTGCCGGTATATGTAATGTATTACTCGTACGTATCAATAAATATTCACTTTACATATTTTATATTAATTAAATATGCCGTAGATAAGGCATTTGCTCTAGTATATAAGTAAGTTGCATGAAATAATAAATGTCTATCAAATATATTAAAGTCTAGCACTTAATATTTAATTTATATTTGTTGACATGTCAAAAAATAATGGAGGTAGGGCAATACCACCAAATGTATCTGCGACCGATTTGAAAATTCGGTCGCAGATATGTTTGGTGGATCGGCAATACCACCAAATATATCTGCGACCGATTTGAAAATTTGGTTGCAGATATGTTTGGTGGAACGGCAACATCACCAAATATATCTGCGACCGATTTGGAAATTCGGTCGCAGATATGTTTGGTGGTATTGCCGATCCACCAAACATATCAGCGACCGAATTTTCAAATCGGTCGCAGATATATTTGGTAGTAATGCCGATCCACCAAACATATCTGCGACCGAATTTTCAAATCGGTCGCAGATATATTTGGTGGTATTGCCGACCCACCAAACATATCTGCGACCGAATGTTCAAATTGGTCGCAGATATATTTGGTGGTATTGCCGTCCCACCAAATATATTTGCAACTTATTTCTGAAATTGGTTTAAGATTTCTTGTAACTTACTTATATACTAGAGCAAATGCCTTATCTACGGCATATTTAATTAATTATAAAACGTATGAAGTTAATAATATTTAATTAATACATACAATGAAATCCATTTGATTCTTTACATAGTCATTCGATGATGATCCTGTTGTAGATATTTCTTCGATACCTATTGTATTTTTTTTATATACATAAAAATATGTTTTAAAATACATATATCAATACATATATCAATCATAATACATATACCAAATTTCAATTACAATGTAATGTTCACTATTGTTGAGAATTTTGCATAAATTTGTCATACAATTATTCATACTTTTAATTAGTAGATTTTAATCAATATGATAGAATCACATTAACAACAATAAAAAAAAACCTTAAACGTATATATAGTAATATTTATCCCGGCTCGATGTTATTCATTAATATTTTAAACATAACAATATGTAAGTTATTACATTTCGACAGTTTCCTATTTTAAATGCATTCGTTATTATATTAATTGAAAATATAGTTATTGATATTAAATGAAGACAAATGTGAATTTATATATTGAAACATGTTTCATCAACATTATACTCGAAACATCATATCTGAATAAATAAAATAATAGTCAAAATAATTTGGAATGCTTTTACATTTAAAAAACAAAGAGTTCTACTAGACTTTATAATTATAGATCTTTAAGCGATGAAAATTCTACTATAAATACACTTGCCATTCAATTTGACAGTTATTACATTAAAAGATATTCAACTTAATAACAGCACTACCGGTTAATATATAATTATTAACGTTTGATTCTATCAACATTGACTAAAACGAAACTACCAGTTCTAAAACATCACAAGTGCTAATAAATAATCTTATTATGTTACGCTGCATCAAGAATTTGTTATCAAAAACATATCATAATTAATAAACTTGTATTGTTTCAGAACAGACAGTATCAACTAATTCAATATAACATATGTTCAAAAACTTATTCATAAATATTACAATTTTTTATATATTTATATGAATAGTCAGACTCTTAAAATATAATTTGTATTAAATCAGTTTTAACAACAAAGTTTACTGCCATATAAACAATATTACTTTTCATTTGAACATTCATTATTAAATATATATTTATGTACTGTTACTTTTTCATTATTGCTTTGTAAATAACATTTTTAATGCAGTTCTATTAATAAAATATGACTCTAAATGAATAGATTTAAAAGAAATACTAGAAGGAAAATAGAATACATTCAAATGCATTTGTGCCAAAAAGAACTAAACTTGATTTCATTCATATAAATATCTTAATAAAATGTAATCTAATGTTTATTAAGTAATTAAAATTAATCAGAGAGTTTATAAACTCACAGAGCAGTTCATATAAAGACATTTTTTTAACATTACTTTCATTATAAATATGAAATGTTTTAAAATATGATTACATCAAGAACTCAATTTTATCTACTCTGTATAGATCTTCAAGATAATTACATACATTATTGTTTTAATACATTTCAGTGTTGTCATTATCATTACTATTTTGTGAATAATAATTCATTGTATTTTTGTGTTATTAAAAATGATACTTTCAAAACAATCGCCATAAATTCTTATTTTGGTTCTATAATAAACTGAATTATTTTCTCAGATCAAATATTATTTTGTGAAATAATATTTGTTTGAAATAACAGACGTAAGTATTTCCAACAATAATCTACGTACAAGAAAAATATTTTATGAATGTCACATATTTATATTAGAAGTAGTTTTTAATTTTACTTGTGTAAATATTTATAAAATTTGTTATTGAAATATCTTTGTTTCATTTTTGTAAATTTATTCTTAAGTTCTATTATTACTGCTCTCTACCTCTGTCTATATATAAATGCAATATTTGTTAATTTTGTCAGTATCAATTAAAATTTCTGATATTAGAAGTCTAATCTAAAATATCACAAATCATTATTTTGGTGTCAAGATATTTAAACATGCAAATAAATTTATCTCATTAAGTTAAATGTTCTTAATTTCATAGCATAGTGTGACATTCTTTATACTCAAATATTGCAATTATTAAAAATATATATTATTAAGCAACATCGAGATATTGTTATTAAAAGCATACTATTATCATAATTAGTAAAAATATCATTTCAGAACTGATATTTTTAATTAATTTAACATTTAATCATCCCAAGAGAAAAATACGTTCAAAGAATAATGAATGAACATTACAATTCATTATATATTTATATGAATAGACAAGTTGATTAAAATATAATTTCTATTAAAGTAGTCTTAACTGATTGTCTATACCAAAATTTAATGTGATATGAAGAAAATTACTGTTACTTTTCATTTAAACACCCAGTATTTGATATGAATTTATATATTATTACCAATAGAAGATTGGTTAATTTCAAGTGCACTTGTATCATAATGAATTAAATTTGACATCATTCATATAAATCTCAATAAACTGTAATTGGGTATTTATTAATCAATATTCATTCAAGATTTAATAAATGTAGAGACCAATTTATGTAAAAAGAACACGTCTCTTAAACATTACTTTCAATATAAGTATAAATATCAAAATGCTTTATAAAGCATACTATACAAACAACTCGATTTTATTTATTTCATAAGGATAATTATGATTAGTTCATAAAGACGAATGTGTATGTTATCATTTTAAATACATTTTAAAGTTGCTGGCATTATAACAATTTTGTAAATTATAATTTTCATTGTAATTTTATTTACTGTTATTAAAAGTGATACTCTCAGAACAAAAACACAAGTTCATAGTGTTTTTCTATGCTTTAAAGAATTTAATTATTAAATTAAATATTACAAGTTTTATATTCTTTCTAAAAATCCTTATCAAAAAATGAAAAACTTGCCATTATCAAATCATAAAATAATAATGATTTGATATAAAAAGGTTAAGTATTTCGAAATAAATCCATGTACAATGAAAATATTGTGAATGTTACACATTTTATAATTACTACTAAAATTGTTTTAAACACATTTATAGTAAAAGTAATGATTGGATTAACTTGTGTACATATTTATAAAATCAATGTAATTTGGAATATTCGTTTTATTATAAATTATTGCCTATTATTGTAATTTTATTTTGAATTTGTGTTTATTATCGGTCTCACCCTCTGTATGCGTGTGTGTATAACATATATATATATATACACACACGCATTTATAAAGAATATTTGTATAATTTTATCAATACACATTAATTAAAAATTGAAGTCCTTAACCCAATATTTCGATAGTAAGTTTATAAATAATATTTGGCTTCATTATCAAGCCCAAAAAATGAACATCATTTAAAAATTGCAAAAAAAATTACATTGCTACACTGTACCGTCAAACTGTTATTAGAAAATCCAAAAATTGATAAATTGTTAACTTCAATTTGTAATTAAGTATCTTTAAAGATAAGAAATGTCTTTAAATGCATTTACATTAAGAATTTGTTCTTTTTAATTGTTTCGATCATAGTGAAAAGAATGTTACATATATATAAAACTTTACTTTCTTTCAATATCTATTTGTTTATAAATGCATTTACAAACTGTTACAATTTTCTGCAATCGATGTGAAGATCAAATTATTCATTGCTAGCTGGTCGATCTTTCTTTGTCAACTCTTAGTAGACAGCGGATGATTTCAGTTGTATTTTAACTGTTCAGTGAAGGTTTGCTTTGTTAATCGTTGCCGATGGGTCGATTTAAAAACCTAACTACTATGGGACAGTCACTTTAATTTTTTTCTTTATTACATTTTATACACAATTATATTTCATTAACTTTATTTACCTTCATTAATTTTGTACATGATTGATTTACGTATTATTACTTCCATTTTGTCGATCTCGTTTTTGTTATACTGAAACATTCAGCTAATTATGAATGGTGTCTTTCCAGCATAGGTAAGGATTCCAGAACATACCTGTATTAAGAAAATATGGTTTTTTATTGTTTATGTCAATTTGTATTTTATTTCAATGACAAAAAAGTAAATACATAAATATATAAATACATTTTATTTCCACTTCTGCATAATTGTTTGACGACAAAATTAACAATACTATAGAACTAGACACGAAGTTGTAAAAATAATATTCAGATTTTTAGTACATTATTTGTAAATAGTTCTAGATACCTTAAAATCAGAGAGTGAAAATGTGATTTGTATTACATTTCAATATAGTCATGTTAATTATATTAATAATCTCACATTATTTCATTTACAATTTACTTTCAAATTCTTGTATTGTACATTCTTTTCAATGTTGATTCTAAATTAAATCTATTATACAGTCCATTTAAACATGAAATGACATTTCAATTTGAAAGTAGAAAACATGATTGTTTTTTACCTGTACCTTGCTTCGGTAAATGCCATTGTACATTAGCAATATATTTCTTCTATACGACACAAATATTTTTAATTAAGTTTAACGGATAATTCTGCGAAAAACAGCTCACAATCTCAATTCCACCGACACAAACCCCACCATGCGTTAAGGGTTGACATTTCTTATGCGTAATATGATGTTACCAGGTACATATTCAGTTTGGAATATTTACATAAATAAAAACAATTCTGCTACTAGAACATTTACCTTGATTTTTTTTCTAAAATAATATGGAAATCGCTTGAATATTAGAACAAGTACTTTTGACAATTCTATGTATTACAAACGAGACTTATCTCTCTTTAACTCAATAGCGCCCGTTTTTCGTTCGCATTCTAATCGAGAAAATTTAATGTGTTATAATTAGAAACAAAAAACAGATCTGTAGCAATCAAATATTACTGCACATATGCAAACAATATTTATAATCTTTCTATATATAAAAAATAAAATTGCATCGTAAAAATTCCATAAATAAAAAAAAATTTTTCGTATATATATATATATATATATATATATGTTTTGAATTTCAAATCGTTTTAGTGGTGCCCTCTACTGTTGCTATTTTTAATTTATAAAGTAAATATATTTGGAAAAAAAAATTATTTACCATTCGACTAAGAGAAAGTATTGATTTTTTCTTTAGCTTATATCCAAACCTACACGAAACCTATTTTCAAACAAGGTATAGGAATATTTTAAAAATTATTTTTAACTATTTCCAGGAGATGGTTCTATGTATCTACCTTAGACCCTACAATATACCCTTGACTTTGTTAATATTATTGCGTGAAAGTATGGAAAATATTATTTTATTGCCACACAATTTTACATAGTTTAAGGTACATGTAATAAATAACTTTTTTTTAAAAAAAAACATTTTTTTATGAAAAACTGCAAAAAAATATATTTATTAATTACTTCAAAGACATCATATATAATTCAAAAATACAACGATTAAAACATACTAATTTTTAATATTTATTGTTAATACATTTGTTTCACTTTGACATGTTTGATTGCCATTAACTTTGTAACCAAACAATGTTTTTTGTACGTTTTAATTATTAAGCAATATTATTCTAAATTAATATGGAATTCGCATGAATATTATTAAAATTAAGTACAAGCTTACATGTAACGTCTGTACGTAATTGCAGGATCAATACAAATACAATGAGTACTAAAAGCAGCTATCTACCGTCTACTAGCCTTATCTCTCTTTAACTCC
>CM068323.1:6089466-6094466 GCA_034766995.1 Acanthacorydalis orientalis | reverse complement strand
GCACAATAAATTTAACATATTTGTATATTGATCACAGACGGACTTTAAATAACACTAAACAAAAATGTCGCCAACTTACAAAATTATAATATAAATACTAACAAAATTATATGTAATTAATTTCAATCAACTATTTTTTATTATACTTTAATTAATTCTTTTAATAAAGTTCCATTAAAATGTTCTACTTTTCTATGAATGTTGAAACATGTTGACAACACAAGCACACATATATAAGACTAATTATTCAAACACGTAGTGGTTTCGAATGTGTTGTTTTTAAAAACTATTAAATTATTGAAAATATTTTTCCAGTTTTCCATCAATATATCCAAATATACGTGTTTGTTCATTGTAAATTCAATAAATTTCAAAGTGTCAACTCCTGAAGCACTCATAGACCCCTGACTAGAATATTACCACCACCATACTTTTTTTTCTTCCATACCATAATCCTTCCATCAGACTCAGAAACATTAAATTTCGACACATCAGTGAACAGAAATGATTTACAAAAGCATGGAGGCTTATTAACATGTGCTACTGCAAATTTTAATCTTAGTATTTTGTTTTTCTTACCAATATATGGCTTCTTCCTGGGCACACGTCCTTTTATTAAATCCCGCTTTGCGTAATATATTTCTTACTGTCTCGGATTCAATTTCTATTCTGTATTCATTTCTTAGCATGTTTGTGAGCTCAGATGCACTTGTTTTGTGATTTTCATGCATAGTGCTGAGAATAGCTCGTCTGTGTATATTTTCTAATTTTCTTGGTCGATCGGAACGAGGTCTATTTTCAATTGTTTTTATTTTATGTTTATTTATTATATATTGCACTTTTGCATGTTACTTTTTGACAGTTTTTGCTATCTGTTTCAAAGATTGTCCTTCAGATCTTAAACTAATAATTAATTTACGAATTGACAAATGTATTTCCTTTTAAAGGCCTTGAAGTTCTTATTATTTAAACATATAGTTTTAAATGAATTATTTCAAGAACTCTATTCTTCACTCTTCATCATTGCCTTTATTAATTATAAGAATTTTTCTACTTGATTGTATTGAAATTGTTGGAAGAGGTTTTCGCAACCACTTTTATATCTGGCATATAAAATATGTATTTATAATTTTGATGTATATAACGTTCAGAGTTAAGACCATCTATTGAGTTGTGTCGATAACAATGTATAAATGGAAAAAATGTTTATTTAATTACTATGTTGCATATACATATATATATATATATATATATATATATATATATATATTTAATTTTAATAACATATTTGTTAAGTTACTTTTAACAAATTTTAACACATTTGTTAAGTTAAAAAATAAATCACTGTAATGGCCAAAATATATTTAATTTATTGCTGTATATTTAAAATACATGTTCATTTATTGACAATAGTATTTATATTTTAAATTTATTATTATTAATTTGATTGTTGAATAATGAAAAAGCAAATAAAACATTGTGATAAAAGTATTGGCTTTTATTGAAACAAATCTCAATAATGAACTAAATACGAAAGTAAACTATTGTATAATCACTACAGTAAAAAATCTGTATGCATATATACATATTTTTTACAAATAAAAACAGATTAAAACTATTACAAATGAATACGCAAACTACGACAACATAAACATTGTTACTTTTCTAAATAAGTTGCTATTATTATCGATTTTTATTTCTAAACATACATTTTCTGATTATCATTATTATACATTTATCCTGTGATACATGAATCTTTTTGTAAAAAATTTAGGGCCGTTGTTAGTTATGACACTTATTTGTAATTTTCGAAATGGGAGTCGTGAAAATCGATATGAATATTATATTTTATAGCATGAAACTTGTAATAAATACGACTGAAGGCAAAAAAATAATACAATATTTATATTATCATGCAAAACTCATAATACATTAATATCTACATTTATGTTTAAATGTACAACTTGCTGCTCGAACTAAAACGCTAGAAATCGAAGTCTTATTTTAAATATAGAAAACTTTTTTTAGATGTCTATATCACATGATTGTCTACATTTTATTTAGAGTGAAATTTAAAATAGAAAATCAATATGAATGTCAATTCTGTGTCAACCATGGACGTAAATAGTTATATGTTTTTGCACATGCGATTCTGTTAATTCGTTGTCATGTCGGTCTATATCCTTTCGGATCGACCGAGCGTCTGTTCTCGACTATTACTTTCATCGTGAGTACCATCCTCTGATCGATGTTGAATACTGTCGCATTATATTTTAGACATTGTTTATTAAATCAAACATTAATAATCGTTATTTTAATTCAGTCTTCAGTCTACAACATCTACTTAAGGATGGTATTCGTACTGAAACTAGCAGTAAAAAACAGACATTTAGCTGATCCAAAAGGATATAGACCGACAGGACAACATATCTACATAAATAATATATACAGACTGATAATACTGTACATAATTCGTATATTTTTAATGGAATCGAATGAAAAAAAAATACCCTTTATGTATCATCAATTTCATTTAGAATGTAAGACGTTTTCGATAAAAATATACATAAATAATTTATTATAAGACAGTTTTACAGATTTTCATTCTTAAATATCGTTCCATCTTTTATACATTTATGTAAATATCTTTATGATGGAAAAAAATGAATAAATACAGCATTGCATATACGAATTATTTACTCAGGTCAGAAAGTTGACTTGAACGAAATGTGATATCTGTATCTAGTTCATTAAGTCTTTCGATCTTCTCTACAGAAATTTTGTGTGCGAAATTAACAGTCGATCTCATTACATCTATGGCGTCAACTATGACATTAATATTGATAATTTTAATTTAACATAAAAATTACAATTACTTCTAGAACTCCTTCATATTTTGAACAAACTAATCTATCATGTAAAATTGTTACTTTAGCTGTGCTGTTGTAGAACAGTTATAGTCACACAAACATATAGCTGTTCACTTTATGGAATCTTTGAATAATGATAACATCTTATTTTATATTGCTAATTTCATTTTATATATATATACATATATATATATATATATATATATATATATATATATATATATATGTATGACATGTTAAGATATCCATAAAATAACAATCATTTACAATTGTTCTTGATCTATTTTCCATTGAAAAGCATACCTTGTACATTTCAGTAAACATAAATAATTGATAAGTTCAATCTCTTTTATAAATTCTATTCAATTGTTTTGTTGGGTACAATCATTCAATGAAAAAAAATTATTCCGTTACTTACACTATTTTAATAGAAATAGTTCACCAAAATTGTCATCGAACGCTTTTGAATTTTTTCCCTCAGGAGTGTACGCATGTACAAATATGTATATATCTATATATATTATATAAATAATCATTGATGGATAAATCATATCACAAATAATTTAAGTTTCAACAAATTATGCTATTAAATTTGAATTACATCAAATATGAATTAAATCCGAAAAATGTCAATTTCGTCGTTTTTTTTTTAAAAAAGAATGATTAATTTTAAACTTGACATAACTGACTCATCTCGAATATATATTTTATATTTACTTTAAATTAATTTAATACATTTATAGTACTTAAAAAAAAAACACGTTATGAAAATTTATTACTAACGAAATACAGTCTTACTCAGAAATTATACAGATAAAATCACTTAAGTATATGTTCTTAAATATAATGTGCAATTTTTATTTACCCTGCCATTACATGTGTACGACAATAACATTGAAGTACATATAATTGATTACTGATTCGTAAACAATTACATTTATTTCTATCACTCCTATTTTTAAGTTTATTTTTTTATTCAAACTACCTTATTAGTAAGTAACAAAATAAGTACATACACATACATACATATATATATATATATATATATATATATATATATATATATATATATATATATATATATATATATATATATATATATACATATATTATATGTATATGCATACATTGGCTTCAAAAACTAATCCAATTTCAAGTAATCCACCATATTTTTTATCAATAAATTAAAAAAAAGACAACAAAATGTACATCAGAGAATCGATTTTTTGTATTTTAGACATACATTTAATAAAATCAAAGTATTCAAAAAATACGTTATATAAACAATAAATATAATATATTTATATTTATTTTAACTGACCTTTATTGTGTCGAATTCGACATGCAAAAATGTTCATTCGCTGGCAGAATAAATTTGTAGCCATTCTCATGACATCTAAGTTATACATCAAGTTCATTCCCATGACTACAACGTATCTCTTAACAGTTCTGCAGTGGCTGAAAATGGGAGCACCCACAACCATGAAATTCAAGGTGTCGCAGTCAGCGGGACAGATGATGATTGTGTTTTGAAATGCAGAAGGCATTCTCTTAATTGGAGACAAAGAAAAGGGTGTCAGCATAACTGGACAGAGCTGCAAGTCGAGTATTCGTCGACTTAGAGAAGCCAATAAAGAAAAAATACGTAGAAAATGGTCAAAAGTTGTACTTCTTTTGAAAGACAATACTCCGGTACACTGAAATCAGATTGCGATGGCTGCTGTGACCGAGTGTGGTTTCCAAGAACTCATCCAACCACCATATAGTCAAGATCTGACCCCGAGCGACTACTTTTCATTCCCAAATCTGAAGAGAGACTTGAGGTATAAAAAAATTCAAGACGATGAAGAAGTGAAGTCGGCTATTTCAGAGCATTTTTCAAACAAACCGAAAGAATCTTTTTTTGAATGTCTTGAAAAGCTCATTGAGCACTGTAAAAAATGCATTAGTATTAAAGGAGGACTATATTAAGAAATAAAAAAAATTCAGCTCAATCAGACATTTCTTTCCCTTTTTCTCCATGAACTTTTGAACCTCCTTTAGTATGCTATCCGAAACATGTATTAAAAAAGAATTATGGATAATTGATCATTAATAAATTTATACTACTGAATAGACATATTGTTAATA
>CM068323.1:6049466-6084466 GCA_034766995.1 Acanthacorydalis orientalis | reverse complement strand
AAAAATTCATTAAATTATTCCATTTTGAAATTATTTAGTTCCTCTGGCGCACCTTGTACACAAACATGAAATATACATTTCAATATTTAATATTTATCTTTGTAACAATTTCAATTCGCAAAATTAAAAACGAATATTTGATGAGTTCAAAATTGTTTACAAACTAGTTACACTAAAAAATATTAAATATCAATACGTATTTCTTAATACATATCACTGACTATAATTCCATCTAAATATATTGAATCAAATATCTGTGATATTAGTATTGTTTTATGCACTAATTAACAGTCCAAGAAAAAATACAATATCAGAATAACAAACTGTAATTTGATTTTATGTCCATTTTAATCATATATATATATATATATATATATATATATATATATATATATATATAATTGAATGACTTAAAATGCATTAGTAACTAACAATTTAACCTTTCGATAATAAATTAAATGGTATGAATTAATTTAAAATGTATAATTGTAAAATACAATAAAGGTATGTCTTTAATGTTGTTATAAGCTTGTATCAAATGTCTGAAAAAGATATGCACAGATAGTATCTCAGTCGAAAATTATTATTATTTTTACTATGCATACATACATACATATATATATATATATATATATATATATATATATATATATATATATATATATATATATATATATAGTGTGTGTGTGTATATTTCTTCATATGCGAGTGAGCCAATTTAAATCAGAACCTTATTATATAAAAACATTGAAAACAAACAAATTAGCATATAAAACAGATTGTTTGAAAGTCAAAAATATTATAAAATGTTATTATTTAATTACTAAACTACTGCCAATATTAGAATTTATGAAATAATAAAAGTTACTCAAAATGTATACAAGTAACACTTCAAAACCGGTGAATAAGGTTCAAAATCGATTAGTTACTTAATTTTTTCAACACACTGTAAGAAAATGTGTGGAAATTTGCAAAAAGGTCGTACATTTTTAAATTAATCCATAAAAGCGTAAATATATAGTGAAGATTACATTTTAAACAGTTAAATGTTTGAAAATGAATACGAATAGGAATCAAATTTTATTTAGTATTGTACTAGTGAAGAGATTAATATTAGTTTACCTTGAACGATCTATAAGAAGTAAGTTTTCTTTTACTTGTTCAAAGTTACTTCTTTTACTTACTTATTCAAATGCAGTGGAAAAGATTATATTATCATTTTAAATTAAATCAGTGTTCGATAGGAGGTCGTTTCCGGCTGACGAAAATAACCGTTAACCAGTACGTTAAATTCACAGCAAATGTGTTTAACACATCGTTTCGGATTGCATATGTAGACTCCCTTTACTGTCGGCTTTACTAATTTCTCTTTGAATAGGTAACTGCGAAGAATCCATTATGATAGAAGGTCGAGGCGGTAACTGTTCGCACGTCGACATTATCCTTGTTAGTTCGCTGCTCGTAGTCGTTTGATTAGTGTCGCCTGAATTTTGTCTTTGGGTTTCCCCGTGATGTTCGTCGGACGTCGAAGGAAGAAGAAGGTTGTCGACAGACGAATGCATATCTTCCTTTTCGGTCGAGCCGAACGGAAAGTCCGGACAGTGCATCGGCGTCGGAAGATCGCCGACTTCTATCGCGCTCGATCGGCGTAGAGATCTGGTGTTCGCGCTACGGAACTCACGGTTTTCGTGTACTACGCTCAACAGACAAGGATTGTTCATGTGTTCGTCGTAATCGTCATCGTCGTATCTGCGTTGAATTAGATTTTCCATCAAGAGATAATCCGATTCTTCTGCGTCTCTGAGATGCTCTTTTTCTAAATACAACGCCATTTCCGGATTCGACATTTCCGAAGTATGTCTGTGTCGTTTAGACGTGTTCTGCGACACGACTTGTCCCGGCCGAGGAGGTGACAAAAGCCTAGGCGTACGCGGAGGGCTTAGAAGACCGCATACGGTTTCCAATTCGTCGGTGATGCTCGTATATTCGGCGTGCATCGCTAATAACATCGATCGACCGCTCGCAGCGGGTACGGCCGTACCCGGAGGAATGACTTTTATTTTTGGCTCCGCCCACGTGACCGCTCGTTCGACGGTGGTCGCTCGTTGCGGGAATATAACGTGCACCGAACTGTCTGTGTTTTCTGGTTCGGAATGAGTTTGGGATAACTGTCGACGCGACAGCGACGGACGCTGGCTCATCCTGTCCGAAGTTCCGCCCTCGGAACTTCGGCGTCCGGTCCCGTTAGAATCTCTTCTTCTGCAGAGAGCACGATTCATCCGAAGAGATTCTATACTCAAACCTATCTCTTCGGAGTCATCTAATAGAACATCGTCGGTATCGTCTTTATCGCTGTCCTCTAGTAAAGACGTTTTCGATTCATTACTTTTCTGTTTATCTTCTAGGATCAGTTTAGGTTTGGTTTCCGATAACACGGCCGTGGGAATAAGAGGTTCGCTGTGTTCGTCTTCTTCTTCGACAGGTCGGACTTCGAAATGCAAGCCGTCATCGAAGATATAAGCGTCCGGTCTCACTTCCGTAAGGGAACGCGTCGGCCTCCTTCTCGGATGATGGACGGAGAGATGCGAATCCGTTTCAGACATTCCTTCGGAACGTTCGCTCGTTTTACGCAGACGATCGACGGCTACTTTGATCTCGGGAATTTCGATATCTTGCGTGTGCGTAGCCATGAACCTATGGATGACGGCCAAATGAGAAAGTGTCTGTTCGGCTACCTCCTCGATCTTTCTTAGACGAAACTCGACGCTCTGCAGCGCGGTCTGCTGCGAATTTTCTTTCTGATAAATGTCTTCGATTTTTTGTGACAGATTCTCGACACGTTCGTTCGTCTGTTTGATTCTCTCGTCCGTAGATTGTTGGAGTTTACCCTCTTTTTCTCTGAAATATCCTTCGACGCACTCTTCTTCGAAATCGTATAGCCGTTCTAGATCGTCTTTTTCGAGAAACAACTTCAATCCGTTATCGTACGTTTCTCGGACACCTTTGACTTTACGTTTTAAATACTTCAGCAGAAGAAAAACATGGCAGAAGATTATAAACGGCGGAGGAAGAACCGGTTTCTGTTCGTACTCCATGACGACTGTAAATCGTTGAAACATCCAGACCTGATAAATAATCGGACATAATTTAGTTTAAGAACGGAATTTGTGAAATACAAAATATCTATAAAGATACCTGATGTGAAATCGCATTGACTTCATTAAATATGTTATTGAAGACGGCGATCAACAGATTAATAAGTAGGATATTTGCCACTAAAAGATACGTAGACATTACGGCCGGTGTGATCCATCGACCTGTTTGACATTTGACCATTCCTGGTTGATCGCCGCACGCAGGATCAATACTGTCTGCAAATACTTCTCCGTACAACATGAAATACGGTTGATAAAATATCTAAAAGCAACAAACGTAACTTGTAAGAAGTAACAGACTTTTGTACAGAATTATAAAAAAAATGGGTATGAAGTAATGACGTTAATTAAATGAATATCGATCCATATTCAATCAAATAAAAATAAACCAGTATTTCTTATCAGTATATACAATAAACACTTACTTCTTTGGCAAGATACCATCCAGGTTCACTATGTGGGAATAAAATAGCTTGCCGGGAAACCCCGAAGCTCATCAATACGACCAGCAAAAGAACGACAAAATATATCATATTTTTCACCATTTTTCCCATCATTGTAACTAAAGGACCTGTGTGCAGATATACATTAAATGAAAAAACGTGACACAAAACACGTTTCGATAAAAAAATAACAAATAAATTACAAAAACAATCACCTAGATATTTATTGACGCCCAAGATATTTAATATTCTTAAATACCAGTATATACTGTCGACACAGTATATCACTCTACCTAAATCCATAGTAGTAGGTTTAAGTCGAAGCACTAGTCCTATCAAAAAAAATATAATCGCTGCCGCATCGCAAGGATTCCACATGTTCCACGACCAAACCGATATTTTATGACTGATCGCGACCGGTTCGGATGAAACGATTTCACGTATTTTTTCAAATCCGAGTGAACCGATGTACGCGATCGAGAGTAATTCTTGCCAGGAAGGTTCGTTTTCCATCTTCACTAGTATCGTGTAGCTGAATATCAACAGGAACGATATATACGCGATCTAAAAACAAACACAACGATGTAAATTTTTCAAAATTTATAGTAACCCATTTAAAAAAGAGAAAACTCACCGCGTTCGCCCAGAATTTAGTAATCGGAGCAGTGTAGAATTCGTACAACTTTTTCTTTAACCGCAACGGTCTGTTTTGCTTAATTTCATAAAAATCCAACGGAATGTGCAATATTTCTTTATACTCATCACAATCGGGTAATACTTTACCGTTTTCTTGAACGATTGTATCTCGTGCAGAATATGTATCGCTTATAAGAGCCTAAAATTTTAATATATTATAATATTTAAGATGATATTCTCATATGGAAATAGTTTAACAGTTATAAATTTAATAAAATATAATTGAAATAAAAATATTTGTATACATATATGGAAAAATATATTTCATATACATAAATATATACATTTGAATACATACATACATAAATATATATATATTTCCATATCTATGACCCCGTCCTATTGGATCAGGTAAGTATTGTCTCCATTACTAATTTCAACCCTATTTACCATCCTTAGGTAGATGTTGAAAAATGATTATAAATCTTCAGAGTGAGGTTTATAATTTTATGCTATAAAATAACATGTCACTTATTGTGTTTATTTGTTGGGATTAACCTTCTACATTTCAAGCAATTAGACTATACATTGGTAGTCAACTCCAACACACTATTTTCATCAGCACTATTATCAGAGTTGAAAGAAATTGATAAATTTTGACAATTTTCATTTGGAAAATCTAAATAAAACTCATCATCACTGCTAGATTCTGCACTGTGAAAGTTTGCACGTTTTCTTTTCCATATTTCACTTGCAGTAACTAAATTATTTTTATAGCTTTTACCCATAAACGATAAAATGTGGGGAGCGATATTGACCGTAAGAGTAGAATACCTTTAAGTCCTTGGCAGTACAGCTAGTGTTGTAAGTGCAAAGGGTTAATATGTTACTTTGACATATTTCAAAGTTTTCAGAAATATTTTATTTTGTATCTTTATTCACAATTTTTACTATTTTCATTATATTCATTAATGTTATTTTCATTAAGTCATTAATGTTATGTCCTGTTTTTATAACGTAACTAGTGAATATTGAATCGGTATATATTAATGTGTTCTATTTGGGGTTTAAAGTGGTTATTAATGTTTTGTTTAAAGGCTATATTTATGGACTTTTTTAAATAATTGTTATTTTATATACAAGGATAGTGGCACGTTATAGCATCATGGGGCCGACGGAAAATTTAAATTAGGGGGTCCCATGTATAGTGTTGGATCCCCCCTGTTGGCGGGAGCCCCAGGCAATTGTCTTCTTTGCTCACAGGATAACGCGCCATTGTACAAGGGGGTTCCACTCACTCCAGCAACAAAATGCAATGTTAAAATGTGTAACAATTTTTTTTTACTCTAAAGCTTCAATGAATACAATATTTCGAATAAATTTCTAATCAATTTTACAATGAAATCATATATCCTCTTTCATTGTACACCATGAGAAACGTACATACATGCGGCTGATGTCAACCAATCAGAACAGAGACAACGTGATCTTCATTAAGCAATCACAGTACAAATAAAATTTTCAAAAAGTATGCATGGAATTGATTTTCATTTACAAACATACTTAAAAAAACTGTATATATGTATACGTGTATATATATATATATATATAAAATTTGATTATTTATCAGTTACCATGGATACATTCCATAAAAACGATGCGACATTTTAACCCTAATATCATAAACCATACTCTAAAAAATTTAAAATGAATCTTCAACTTCTACTTGAGGATAGTATTTGTGCTGAAATTAATAGAAGAGAATAGACACTTAGCTGGTCTGAAAGGACGAAGACCAACACAATGAGGTCATGGTTATAGAAAAATACATACATACATACATACATACATACATACTTATATATATATATATATACACACACACACACACATATATATGTATAAGTATTTGTGTGAAAATGTGCATACACATGTAATAGCAGCAGCAGTTTATGTCAATTCAAATTGTTTTTATGACTATTGTTTATGGAACAATTATTAAGGAGGTGCTTCTTGCAGTTTAGTGATTAAGTACAACGATGTGAATTAAAAACAGGTTGTTACATTTCTTAGGATATTGGCAGTGGTATGTTTAAAAAGGAACTACAACAAAGTAGAAATAGGTGAATTATACTTTCTCTTGTCGGGATCTTTAAAAAATAAGATAATACAAATTACAATATGCACACTACTAGTTACAACAAGCTTCGTTTAAATACAAAGTTTAATATACTGGAAGTATTACAAATAATTGGGTATTTAGCACTTTCAACATCAATCACATCGAATGGCAAACTTTTCTGGCTGAACGTTGAATGATGATCGATAAGAAAACAGATTTCTAATCATCTTTATAAGCATATGCTCTTTATAATTTTATTTGAAAACATTAAATAATTTTAATGCTGTAATTTATATTAAAATATATTTGTTTCAATTAAATTTTGTATAGCATCCAAGATATTTAGCATTATATGAGACACAAAATAATCACAGTAATTACTTTTTCTGCACGGGAACATATTTTGTTTTTATTTAATATCCATTCCTCTGCATTTTGTTAATATTTCATTTAAATGTCCGATACAACGTAAATCTAATCATTCTTTTTTGTACTAATAATCACCAAACCATTATTGTTTCAAAAACATATAATAAACATAAATGTTTATATAGAAAAGAGTTCTATAAATTTTCTTTTCATAAAACGATATACAAAGAATTTCTAATGAAGACTATGGACTCGTATGACAAATATTAGACGAACAAAAGATATAATTGTACATGAAAATTGAAAAAAATTAATCGAGATAAATGTTTGTAATAGCTTAATACAAACAGAATTGAACAGAAATGCATAAAATAATCAATTTCTGTTTTTCGAAATTCAAACCTATATAAAAAAGAAAAGATAACAATTATAGTGACAATACAATTATTTAGTTATGCATGTGTACATGTATGAATATATATATATATATATATATATATATATATATATATATTATTTTACACACATTCATATGCAAATATATGAAGATAAATATCTGGAAAATCTGAAATATATTCCAAAAAAAAAAATGGAATTAATTTTGTGAAAACTATTTACATAACACAGTGAGATGACATTAAAAGTAACTGGAAATTAATGTCATGAGAATCAGTAAAGATTATACTTGATCAAAAAAATAATGTAGAAGATGTAAAATGTGTTCAGAATTAATAAATTGACATAGTCTGATTAATGGTTGTATGCATTATCATCATATGTATATAATTATGTATGTATGTAAATACATATTTATGTATATGTGTATATTTATATAGCATTTGCTTGAAAATAGCTGTTTTTTTTTATTTTCACAAGTGAATTCGTCTTTCATCTCATAAACTACAAAACGAATTCTGATTAAAAATGTTCAATACACCATCATCGATCATTTCCTGATTGTTACTGTTTATGTGGATTTTGTGGCGATGCTGTCATCTTCATAGCATCACGAATTATAAACTTACTGAGATTTTTCAGTACAATGTCGCTTTGAAGATGACGATATCGCTATTGAAATGTGTAAATCCAGCAATCGAGAAATGTTTAATGATGATTCATTGGACATTCTTGAATAGAAAAATGTTGTCGTTTGTGGGATTGAAAAAGAATTCATTTGTGAAAGTGAATTAGGTACAGTGTCAAAACTGTACTGAGACGAAACACTTTGCTGGTTTTTACTTAAACTGGAAAAACATTATAAAAAGTACAAGCTAGCTATAGAATAAATTAACATATAAAGCTATTTAGTCCAGAGTAAGTATTTTATACAGAAAAAAGTATAAAAATATACGTGTACATGCAATAAAGACTGTTGTCTGATATGCATCCCTGCGAGTCATTTCTATATTTGGCTAGACTTATAAATAAAATATATGCTACAATAGCATAAGATTTATACTTAGCACTGATTGCAAAATAATTTATTTATACTACTAAACTGAGCAACAAAAACTAATCATTAATTACATAGTTCACTGAACAAAAAAAAACTACTTACAATTGCTATAATTAATAATTTGTTGTCATTCATCATTTATGATTTGATGATAATATTTTCTTTATTCTGTCATTTTCTCATGTATTTGTTGTTTATTGTTCGATGCAAATCCTGTAACATATGACATACAGGATTCATATAGAACAATGAACAATAGTGTCAATATTTCTTTTTATCAATTTATATAAAAAATGTTTTTATGTATATTTTATACAAATACATATTTTTATGTGATATATTTATAATTTAATATTTTAAAACGGATCTTGTGCATTTTATATATATATATATATATATATATAAATATATATATATATATATTTATATATATATATATATATATATCTATCACGTATGTATATAAACACACAGGAATGTCCTGAAAAGTAAATGCATACTTTTTAATACTCCTTTGCTTATTCCTCACAAAAAACCCTTGTATTCTCAACAATGATAAATTTACAAGCATATGAAATTTAAATTTCAGAATTTATTTCTTTTTATAATTTTTACAATTTTCATTGAATATTTATGTTAATAACATCAAACGAAAATACTGGAGAAGTGTAGAGAATCGAAGGCTAATTAGGAAGTTTTCGTTTTTCAGATTTATATAGAAAAACAAGACATCTTTACATTGAACATTTCTATGTCGTGCATAATTTTTAGATGTTGTAATTTCCCATTCGAGCGAAAACTGAATGAATGAATAAGATTGAAAAATTGCCCACGTAGACACGAGACTTCAGCATTGTACGCTGTCTGCTTAGTGTAGTTATACGTCTTACATTGCTCGATTACTATTCACACTGAATTTTTGTCTATATTATTTACTATAACTCAATGAAAAGATCGGAAAGATAGCATCATGTAATATTTGTTAATGATAGAGCAACATTCCATATGAAGATGTTATTAAATTTTCGCAAAAAAAAGAAAAGACCAAGTAATAGTTTTTACCCGATTACGTTTCTTCAGTTTTAGTTTGTAATTCATTTTCATATACAAAGTGGGATATGTAGTTTTAATCTGTGTTTGATAATGTTACTAACATGAAATTTTAATAAGAAATATGGAAGTTGAACTAAAATAAAAGTCAGAGTTTGAATTTTAAATATTTGTAAATGTTACAGATGATATTTCGACCATTTTTTATAAGACATTTTTATAAGCACTAAGTAAAGGACTTATCAAAAATTACACACTTTTCGTAAGACATCATATATATATATAATATAAATATATATATATATATATACACACCTTTATAAATAAATTTTGGATTGGAAATAAATTAATTTTTGTTTCTTTATGTAAATATTTATATAGCGAAAAATTACTGGAAATTAGTGTGGATGCTAAAATGACAAAAACAGTTTTTATTGCATAAGTTCAAATTTACTCAAAAAATAATCATTTACTTTGAATTAATTTTTGTTTATAGCCTGTTCTTTAAAGTAGAATTCTTAAATATATATTTATAGAAATAAGAATAGAGACAGTGCATAGAGCAAGTTGTAGTGTTATTAGAGTAGAGTGGTTTGTTTAAAAAAAGAAGTGTAAGATGAAGATATTGCACGGATTGGTATGAGTGACTACCTTAACCCCTTGCTGACTCGATGACTTGCTTCGAATGCTCAAACTCCGAGTACGTTTATTCTATAAATAAATTTTATGTTAATTTAGTAAATTTCTGACTAGGTTAAGTTGAGTAAAGCAGTCAAGAAATTAAAGCCAATTGATTGCCAATTTTCATGCAACTCAAAGATGATAAAAACATTCGAAATTATATTTAAAATGTAAACACTATATGAAAATTTAAGAACACTTTACAAACATACAACATATCATGAACATTATATATATATATATATATATATATATATATATATATATATATACACACATATATATATATATATATATATATATATATATATACACACACATATGTGTTTATGACATAAAATTAATACATCAGTAATAAATCTATACCAACAATTAGTATTGACAACAAAGATTCATTCTATGCTATTTATAAGTATTTAAATACTTGTATGTTTTATGTAGAATGGTGTTATAAGAGTGGTCAAGTTAAGTGCAGGGGAAATACAAATTGTGTTTAAAAAAATTACAATACCTCTCCATCAGGACCCTTCTCCTCTGGTTTTCCTTCTTCATCTAAACTTTCATTTTCTAGATGTTCTTCCTCTGTTTGAGGCATCAGCTGCAGCTCTTCCTTTGATTTGAATTCTAGTTTAACAATATAAACGGGGCATAGGAGACCGAGTATAACTTTTAAATTTGTATTTTTTCGTGTGCGAAGTCCACCCATCCACAAATCGGCTAGAATAATTTGCGAGCAGGGGTGTGCGAGCAAAGCTCTATGATTTGCAGCTACGGCGAGACTTAAACACGTTTGGCCTGACCAATTTTGGAGTTCACAAGTGAGCAGTTGTTGTGCTTGATCATCATCTTGGCGATAGCAATAATCAAGTAATTCAAGAGCTGAAAAGTGGATAACTTTGAGAATCGACTAAATTCAGGTTCGGACGCGTTTTTACAAGAAAACACAGGGAATAACACGAAAAATAGAAAAGTCAAGTCAACGGAAAGGAATAACAAAAGATATAATACCGATCATTTCAAATTCTTTTCCGTAATTACGCAATTCTTCATAAATTTCAGTTTCTAAATCATCTTCAGCGGCTTCATGAGCCATTGCTTTATATAATTTACAAGCTACTAGAGATTTAGCCAGAGCTTCTTCTCCATGTTGCCACATAAGTAATGCCATTTGTTGCCGCTTCGTTAGCACAGCCCAAATCTATACACAAGAAAACATTAACGTAACAAGACGATACAGGAAAAACGCTAGGTTCTAAATTTATATAAAATATTCGGCCATTACGTATCGTTTCCTTACCAACAATTCGTTGAACGGATAATCGAATAATGCCATGTCTTTCGAAGCAGGAAGCGTTTCTGTCAACAGACTCAAAGCGTTGCCGTAATAGCGTATGAAAGACGCAGAGTTTCGGTGAACGTGCGGCGATTTATTCATTACTTTAGCATAGATCGGTCTAAACTTTCTCCTCGTGTAATATGCCCTGAAAATAAATTTTATCGGTGACAGGTGTAAAATGATAAAATTAACTTTATAGCGTATTAAACATTTGTAATTCAAATCAAATACCTGTACGCTCCACCCATTAATTTATTGATAACTAAACCGATGTCATGTAAAGTGTACATATAACCTCTCGGTATGTGAGGCCTTACGTCTCGTAGTATATATCCTAAAGTATTACTCGGTCCTTGTTTTGTGTTATACAATTCTTCTAATCTCGGTATAGTTAAAAACTTTTTCATACTGACACCGTTTTCTAGCAGTAATTTTACAAAATCAATCCTGTCGTGTTCCAGAGCTTGCATCATCGCTTCATTTAACGCACCGGGAGGCCACTCTTGACCGTATACGAATATTTCCGAACGTGCAATATCGACACGGTTCCATGTCAGTGCGAGACTTAGTTGTTCGGACGGTGATAAGTGCTGAGACTTAAATAAAGCAGTAAGAATTGTTTGATCTAGTTCTTGACAGGTATCATCGGATCTTTCAGAAATTCTGAATACAGTAATCTGAAATTGATTTAGTGGTATTAGCAGGAAATTGTACATTAAATGTAAATCTTATTATACTTTTTTTAAGTCTGACATTTGATAATTAACTTATTTATCATATTCATTCTTATACTATATTATCTTTTATTCAGTACTGACGTCTTTTCTTTAAAAAAAATATTAATAAATTAACTATTTTATTATTAACATAAGTAGAAAGTATATTAAGTAAAAAGTTATTCTATAACATGTTCAATTTTCTTACAAGTTTCTTTTGCCGTGTACATTGTAATAATTCGCTATATAAACACTCTGCTTGTTCTAATCCCACTTCAAATGTCCTTTGAATTGTATTTATAAGATAGTCTTTCATTGATTCCAGTACGGTTTGTTCTCCATTTTCAGAAGCATACCTAAGTATAAACATAAATATATTAATTTGGCATCACTGATAAAGTAATCGCATATTTATGTATATAGTTACTTGTGTGTAAAGGCGATGAGATCAGCTGCACGACCAGATCCATCACAAACGACTACTGGCACGGGTGGATTGTCTGTTACGTATTCAAGAACAGCTCTTATTGTATTAGTTCCTCCTTCGATTACTAGACACACTACCGGTGTGCTGCTATGAGTACCTTGAGAATGTGAAGTAGACAGAGAATAAAAATGAGTTCGTTAAGTCGAATTTAGGTTAGAACTTTAGAATTCTTTACTAGAGAAGATATCCATTACTATTGGAGATGTCGAGGTTACTTATTGTAGCTTTAACAATGAAAGTTTCTCTTCATATAAAAAACAAAAAAAGAAATAAAGATGAAAAATCGAACCTTGATTCATTTGTGAAATCGTGTGATTGTATTTTATTTTATAAATAAAGAAACGAATTTTTCTCATTACTAAGTATAAATAAAGAAACGAAACGAGTTGATCTCTTGTTGGATTTTTCTCAGTTGTCTAGTGGCACAAGTACAGTTTTGACTATGAATGATTTTCAAAATTATCAATTTTTATTCTTATTTCATCAATGATAAAAAAAATGGACTCCTTAGAACTTATCTACATTATAACTAATTTACATTGTTGAAGTAATTCATAAAAAAAAAACACTTACAGGGATGCAATTTTTGTATTGAAATGTATTTTTCTAATTTTCTTCGAAGAATTATTTCGGCACCGTATCGTCCTCCGGTCCCATTATCAACTAGTAAAAAGTAAGCGTGCCGATTATTTAATACTGCATATTTAGATCTGAAATGTAAAAGATTCTATTAGAAACGTTGCGTACGCATTGAATTCACGAATGTACGAAATTCATTTATTTTAATCGGTAAAGAATTTACCTACAACAGAAATATTCTATTGAGTAACTGAATTTATTTTTCCATGTACCTTTACTGTGGAACATGATTACTTGTGTTGTGTGCAGCCCTATGCTACTCGCTTATACTGTCAATACATTTCTCTGGTTTGGGATTGTAAATGCCACCAGACGATGGATCTTGGGCTCTTCTCTCAGACTTCAGTTCGCTCTTGTCGCGCTCATTCTTTACGCGCGCATTGCAAATGTAAACAAACAAACTAACCTAAATCTGTAATGTTTATCTTACATTTTTTAAACTGTATTTGAAATTATTAATTAATTTTCTTTAAATTGTAATTTTTTAAAACTCGAACCAGAAATACCAATCTACTACTAGCGCCACCGCACCGAGTCTACAGAGCGTTGCCACGTCGCGAGGCGAGTAGCATAGGTGTGGTTGTGTGTGAAAATAAATTTAATAGATTTAAAACTGTATTCGTGAATGATGTACATACATTATATTTTCGTAGATAAACTTTTAACTTCTAGATAGTATACCTGTACAGCTTCACTGTTTCAAATATTAACCTTTAGACTACTTTCACATTAAGTATTATGTGACCAGCATATCAATGCATTGCACTGAATTAATTCAGTTACTTTACATTTAACTTAATTTGCAACAGATTATCTTTACTACACATGTATATTTCTATTCTAATTAAGTCTACAAAATAATGATATATTGATGATTATTTGTACTAAGTACCAATAGATTTCCATGCATAAGATTTGATCAAAGCATACAGACTGCAGGCACAGTTTTTAATTTAACAAGTGGAGGAAGAAATTAGAGAAAGTCATGGGTTGAGCCCGGCCAGCTATCAACACCGGCGGCGAAGCCAAATATCCATGGATCCAAGCTAATGCTCTGTATTCGGTGGGATCATAAGGGTGTGATCTACTATGAGCTGCTCGAACCGAATGAAACCATCACTGGGGATCGCCACCGACTACAATTGATGCGCTAGAGCCGTGCATTGAAGGAAAAACGGCCGGAATACTTTGAATGACACGACAAAGTGATTTTGCGGCACGACAATGCTCGTCCGCACGTCGCAAAACCGGTCAAAACATACTCGGAAACGCTCAAATGGAAAGTCCCACCCCAACCGCCGTATTCTCCAGATATTGCTCCTTCTGATTACCACTTGTTTCGATCGATGAGTCATGGCCTGTCTGGGCAGAAGTTCACTTCTTATGAAGATTGCAAAAAATGGGTCGATTCGTGGATTGCATCTAAAGACGAGGCGTTCTTCCGACGTGGTATTCGTCTCCTGCCCGAAAGATGGGAAAAAGTAGTGGCTAACGATGGATAATACTTTGAATGATACGTTTTTTTCAATTTTGATTTAAAATAAACGATCTTTTTTCATGAAGAAAACGCTACGAATAAATTCCAACACCCAATATAAAATTACTGATAACGTGAGAGTATTATGGTAAACTTTTGGATCAACTCGGTCAAACAATTCATACGAAAAGACCAGGTTTATCAAAGTAAAAAAATCATTTTCCATCATGGCAACGCATGTCCCAGTACAGGTGTAAAGAAGTACGACTCGCTGCCCTATCCAGCCTATTCGAATCTGGAGAGATTTGATCTACTCAGATTGGCATTTGTTCCCAAAACGAAATGAATCCTTGTTGATAGGAGATTTTCGACTTACGAACGACTGATAGTAACAGTGAATCGCTATTTTGACAACCTCCGAGAAAAGGATTTCATGGACTGCATAAAAGCACTGGAGCATCGCTGGATGAAGTACATTGAAGTTCGGCGGGGGAGACCATATTGAAAAATAAAAGTAATTCAAAAACACAAGGTGTATTCTTTCATAGTTATGTTGTAAACTTTTCAAATTGCCCTCGAAGTTTGTAACAGATTTTTCACAAGTGAATCGTTTTCTTCGCCGCACAAACAAACAAAAAAATCATTTCCGGTCAAGAATATTCGATTAAGGGGACCCGGTGGTCTAGAATTTTCGAAAAATCGATTTTTTTTTCGAAAGTATAGTACCTTAAAAATATACTGTTAAAATTTGATGACGAAATTCAGAGTATTTCAGGATCTACAGCCCATTAGAAGGTCAGGTAGGTAGAAGAATAAGTGGAGAATAAGTGGACTTTAAACGCGTTTATCTCGAAACTACTTTTTTTCGTCTTGCGGGGGCCAGAAAAAAAAACTACTTGACCGATTTGTCTGAAATTTTAATATGTTATTCTGAATAGTTCTACAATAAATATTTTACGGAACTAATAGTTTCCGTAAAATATTTATATTTTTTTTATTAACAAAACATTCAAAAATACTGGTCGTTTTCAAACTTGTACTTTTGACTACGCGCCATTTTGTCAATTTTTTTTTTATTCTACTTCCTGCGATAGCTATACTTATACTAATTAAAAATTCGTCAATTGTTTTATTTCAGATCAGAGGGAGAGATAAATCATCATTCACCTCGCAATTCCATTTTTTTTAGAGGGAGACTTCAGCATCATTTTTCTAATTTAAAAAAAATTTTTTTTTGTCTTTATTTTCATTTTTGTGTAGTTTATTAGTAATAAAATAAGTGTAAAAAAATTTGAAAGCATTATTCATTACCCTCATATAGAAAAAATTTTTTTAAAATAGCTTAAATTTTAGGCCGCTAGACCACCGGGTCCCCTTAATCATTAGTGATATTTGACGTGAACTTTTTCTTGCGGGATGAACATATAACTCATATGTGAGAGTCGATTCAGCTAGAGTCAGAAATGTCTTAACACTAGAACTACCACACCAGTCAAAAATGACAGGGTTTTACAATTTTATTTCGAAATTCCTACTTCATGTTACATTTTTTTTTCGCAACGATGTCATGACTAGCAGCGATAACTAAGTAAATAGTACAATTAATTTTATTTCTATTTTTTTATTCAAAATCAAAATAATTTTGTATCATGGCTGCTTATACCGATACCAGTCGAAATGACTGCTACCTGTGAAAGTGTCAGTGTCCTGCAATCTGTTTACCGAACATGAATTAGCTAGTTTACTCGTTCTGTACAACTTCTCACACGTTCTTAGAACTTTTACTGAGTGTCATTCAGTATGATGGTGAAAATTATCAGGAAAATTCCGGATCGATCATGACGGTAATGCAAAACTGATGCATTCATTCGAAAATATATTTAGTCGTTCATTTATATCTGGAGACGTGGATTGTCTATTGGAGTTGTTTTTGTTGAATGTTGCACTCATATAATATAATAAATAATTTTATAAATGATAATAAACGACATATTATTTCAATTAGTGTGAGGTGAGAAAAATGAATACAAGTATAAATTTTATGTAAACACTGGTTTTATTTTATTTTATAAGTCGTGAAAATGGCAAAACGATTGAAAATCTCTGAATTATTGAAAAAACTGAACGATATATCGATGGAATGCACTGATCTCGAGGATGATGAACTCTATGACAGTGAAGGTGAACCAGAAAAAAATGAAAATGAACTGTGTGGTGCTCAGGATGCACTTTTCGATAGTGAGAATAGTGGTAATGAGCTTTTAGACGAAGAAAATGCTCAGAAGTCCTCAGAAAGTGACAGTGAATTTGAAAATATTTTGAATTTACGCAAAAGAAGGTGTGCTTGAATACTTTCAAGTTCTGAAGATGAAAATGAAAGTGTACTACAAGATCATCAAAATGAAATCGCTCCAGACGAAATACAAGAAGGGTCTAGTCCTGGAAGATTACCACTTCATAATATTTTCAAAGACGTACCCGGTCCAACAGGATGTGCCAAAAAAAATATTATGAAAGGTGAATTTATGTTTCAACTAGCAGATGAATTTTTCACTGAAAATACCGTCGAAAATGTTAAACCAGGGATGGAATCACGAGAAGCTAATGTACAAACAACTTCAAAGAACTCACTTCGTTCACGCAAATCGTGTCAAATATGGTACTGCAATAATAATAAGACTACCACGATTTGTAATATCTGTAAAAAATATGTATGCGGAAAATCCACTCAAAAGAAAAAACTACGTTTGTAAGAAATGTGACAAATTATAACTTTTCATACATAATAATTTAATTTACACTATAAGAATAGCTCAACTTTGAAATGAAAATTTATTTCAATTTTTTCTTACCAAAGCATATATTCTTGATCATACTTATTATTCTTATTGATGTGTAAATGATAAAATGTTCCAATCCTCATTCAGGGAACATGGTCTCAAATCGGTTAATATGTAATACTAAAAATTTACTGCATAACATGGAATCCCCTTTGTAAGAAACTAATAAGCCAATAAATATAAAAATATTCTATTACTGCGATTTTATTAAAGACCAGTCATTTTGACTGGTTTCGTTAGAAACAGCTTCGTCCTAACTGTCGGTAGTTCTAGTGTTAATGAACTATTTTCTTTCTTTCCTCTATGAAAAATATTCTATAACCAAGTTTATATACACAAATGGTGTGCGTTTCAGTTTCAATTCAGAATAACAATGTCATACTATTTATGGATCATAAATTTATATCACATTTAATGTCTTGGCGCGTGCAAGTTGTGTTACTTTATATAATTGTCTCTTACCTAGGAGATGCGATTGAATGATATGGTACATCACGATTGTGTCCAATTAATTCATGATTATTTTCCACTATACCCCACGGTGCTATACCTATACTTATGACACGGCCACTTCGTTGTGAACGTTCTAATAATAAGGCATCACCAACTTGTCGAGTTACCCCTAGAATATATAATATTGTTGTAATTACATTCAGTTTGTAATCCATTATCCATTATGGAAGGAAAAAAAATATTATTACGAGCAACAACAGTGTACATACATATTTTAAATGTATACATATCGATAGTAATATATATTATATATATATATATATATATATATATATATATATATATATATATATATATATATATATTATTTATTATCTGGTACAGAATAATCAGTAAGATATTTGCTCGAAAACACAGATGTCTCTTGTTCTACTCGCTTGTACCATTTAATATATATATATTTTTAAAAAAAAATAAGTGTTGGACTAAGTGCGAATAAGTTTATGTAAAAATCATGTATTAAGAATCACCTTTATTTACTTCTTAAATGTCTTCTACTTTTTAACTTTCCCTCTTAGTATAACAAAACCTGACCTTTTAACTAAGCTCGATTACATATCTGGTCACTGCATAAGTAATGCGGATTTTTAAATGAGTTTTGAAACAATGAAAAAAACTGATGTTTCAATTTTGGTCGAAAATATATTTTCCGTTATTATTCACAACATCTTCCCGTCTTGATCTTAAATTTCCGATATCCCGTCGATAAAACTTTTCGGGCTTTGCATTAAAGAATGGGTCGAGTTCCCTTCCCACATCAAGTCGTTTTCGACTGATGTGATTTCGGAGACTTCAGAACTGATGACAATCCGATGGTGCTAGGTCAGGAGAATATAGTGGATGAGCCGTGAATTCCCGTTCGAATTGCTTCAGTTTTTTGGAGGGTTCAGCGTACAGTACGAGGTAGGGCGTTGTCGTTGTGAAAAATCACACCTTTTCTGGCTGTCTGTTTTCGATTAATGGACTGTTTTAGCCGAACCAGTTGTCCACAGTACAACTGTTTTGTGCTGACTCGATTTGATAGTAATAGCTCGTATTGAGTTTAATATTGGCGCCTCGTACATCTTACAGGCTGAGTACTGCAGATAGATGACTTGAATCGGCAAGTAAGCGCTTCTGTTCGGGTCAGTAATCGCGCTAAATATTACAACCGTGTCGGTCAAGCGTTGATGAGGTGTTGCGACTGTTCTCATCTGTAAATATCTCTGCAATCGTCAACTAATCATTATTTCTGTTTATATTTAACTCATTGTGACCAATTGAATAGACCATACTAATCCTGCGTTTCAGCAACGCATACATTATTTATATCCATTAACCTCTAAGAGCTCGTAATGGATAATTCATTCCACATCCAGCCAAACAGACAACATAACCTTTTTTGGATACAATCTTATTTTCGCAGTTAAAGATGGTGTTTCGTGGCGTTCAACCCATTGTCTTTGACGTTTAATATTGCTACAAACAATCAATTTCTCATCACCAGTAACAATTCTATTCAAAAATGGATCATTTTGCAATCAGCATAGATGAGAAGTGCGAATGTCTACGAGTTGTCTTAAATGAACGTCCGATAACTCGTGCGGTACCCACTGACCCAGCTTACAACCTTACAAACCTTACAAACCTTACCAATCATTCTCAAATGAGACCGAATAGTTGTACGAGCTGATATGAGTTTTTTTTGGCAAATTCTTCTACAGTTGAACTAGGATTTGGTTCCACTAGTATTCGTAGGATCTTATCATTAAACTCTTGAGGATGGGCTTGTAGTATCTAAGAGCAACCGGTCTAGAGAGAAGGGAAGTGGAAAAATAAGGAAAATGCCGCCCGCCGTGTTAACAGAGTATGACGTGTTGTTTAATTCGTTTCCTCTATAATTAACTGTTCAACTAATTAGCAGAACACCGTAGAGAGTAGGACAAGTTACATTACCTCCCCTTCTCTCCGGTTAGGACCGGTCGCTCTTAGATACTACACGGATGACCTTTCCTCATCTTCAAGGCCGTAGCTCCCAGACCAAAATCGTTGAAACCATTTTTGTACTTGGCTAAGACTAATAACATTTGAACTCTAAATTTCCTACAATTTTTTCACTGCAGCTGTAGCGTTGTTGCTCTGCAGTAACTCCCCGAGCAAAATCTGCCTAATATTCTCTTCTGGCACTTCCATGATAACTAATGTCTTCTCTTGTAAATTTCCGTGATCACTGTTAATCTTCCACGATACGACCGAGGAAACATTAAGTACAATTGAGCAACGTATGCATCTGATACGTTATTGCAATAATAGCAAAGTATTGCATCATAAATTTTCACCTATATGAAAATACCGCATTACTTACGGGACGACCGAATAGTTCCCCGCTGAAAACACACTTTCCTTTACATATAAAATAAATAGAATCACGAACCGTGTACGCGTACACCTCCTTCCATGATGCTACTACTAATACACTGAATTTATGCGCGGATCGGTCGAACATCGGGGCCACATTTTACAATGATCAATAAGACATACCTGTGTTTGTTCCTCCCGTGAAAATCCACGCTCCCGTCGTTTTGGCAGCTTTCAATAAACCC
The DNA here is from genome assembly GCA_034766995.1 of Acanthacorydalis orientalis. NCBI lineage: Eukaryota > Metazoa > Arthropoda > Insecta > Megaloptera > Corydalidae > Acanthacorydalis > Acanthacorydalis orientalis. Next base: position 6,063,964 of record CM068323.1, on the reverse strand, counting down.
TTTCTTAACACTTTTTTCAGTTTTGTTTGTAATTCAAAATTAGCTTTACCACCTTGGACTGTAATTAACAATTTCGGAAGTTCTAAATTCCATTCCCGCGTGAACAGCTGTACAATGAGATCAGGTCTTGTGTCATATGCCAGTCTTACATACTGTAAAAGAAAGAAAAAGAATATATTTTCGAGTTCGGTCGTCGGTGTCTAGTTGGTAATACAGTGATAGGAGATAAAAAATATTCTGGAATAATGATATTTGGTTATTTTAGCCTTCATCCGTCGCTCGGGTCTACTTCGACCCGAAGGAAAATCTCCTCCCGAGTATCTTCAAAAATATAAACATTAGTGACTTTGTCTGATATGTCCTAGTAAAATATTACACAAAAATTCAATCAATTATGACTAACCGTTACGCCGCTATACAATAAGTAAAACTAAAGATCATTGGGTCTTAAATGACCCACATTAATTTCTAGTACGTCAATTACTGTTATTTATATTATTTTGAATGCAAATATATAATCAAGTGTGTTATCCTTCAAAGTACCTTACATAAAAGTAAAGAGCTTGCAAGGCACACTGAGAAAAAGCCACAAATCATTTTAGATTACAATAAGACCAAAGGTGGCGTTGATACAATTGATAAAAAGATATCTTGTTACACTTGTAAAAGAAAACAAACAGATGGTCAGTTGTTGTGTTCTCCAACATATTAGACGTGTCAGTTAACAATGCATTTGTGGTTTTCACCAGTGTTTTCCCAGACTGGAACATCAACAAACATCATAGACGAGAGTTCTTTATCGAAACACTGGGTGAATCTATGATAAAAGAGCATATGGCTGGAAGAGTTCATCCCGCGCAGTCTCTAAACTGTCAAAATTTAATAGCTAGCCTTACATCATCTAAAACAAAACACTCTTCATCGACGGCATCTATAAGTGAGAAAACTGATAAAAAAGGGACCGCTGTTCTTTGTGCGAAAAGCCGGACAACTGTCTGAAAGCTCAAGCTATTTACGGAGAACTTGTACAGAACTTGCCATCCGCTAGCAGCAGCAAAGATATCAGTGAGGAATTCAAACCTAGTAAAAAATGGTTTGAAAAAATTAATGTTGTAAAATTTGCAACGTAGCTGCATTTGGCCGTTTTAAATTATTTTGGAACCATATGCGGTCACAAACTCCACAAACAGAATCCAACTTGTTGTCATAAAATGTCCTTTCAAAGTGCTCCGTCGCCAGACGACGATGGGTTTTAAACACCGAATATCTATTCTCAAACACTACATCTGTTTCTGTTCCGTCGCACTCCATCGTTTCCATCTCACTGTAGACATCTGTTCCCTGTGAACTTGCATCAGGCGTTGCAGCGTTCGCGTGACTGTTGTTCGCCCAACTAGTCGACGCTGCCTCATCCCCGCATTCGCTCTGCTGTCATAGGGGCCTTTTAGTCTTCTTTCTAGGATTCCTCATTTAGTCTTCTTTCACTTTGTAACCGTTTACGATACTTATTTACCTTCTTGTTTTGAAGATATTTGGACATTTTTAAAATTTTAGAGAAAATTAGTCCAGTTTCAACACTTTATCAGTGTATATCTTTTTCATTGCTTTCACTGTTGTCACTGTTAGTATTTTATTTTATAGCACTTGTCCAGCTCTGTCAAACGATACCTCACACAACATCCTACGCGCACGCACTCTCGAGCTACATTAATTTTTCCGCGCGACGAACCGATAATATTCCACTACGATTTGACGACAACGTTGTGACGGCCTGTGACGTCACGCGATTAAGGTTAACATTGCGTATCATTCTTACATCTTTGCTCTATTAAACCATGTATTGCTTCTTTGGATACGCGTTATAGTTTTAAAGTTATTAAGATTTGAGTATATACACAAAATCGTAACATTGACTTTCGCATTGTCTCCACTTATATTAAATCCGCGGTGTAAGACGTTTTCCGTCAAAAGATCTGGATCATGGTTAAATGCAAATGTAGCTCCAGGACACACACCAAAGCAGTCATAACACCAAAAAAAATTTATAGTTACTGTGTGGTGGACAAATAAAGGAATAATCCATTATTCTTCTTTAAAACCAGGGGAACCAATTACGGCTGATTCATATTGTCGCGAAATCGACAAAATGAATGAAAAATCAAAAACAAACCAGCCAATGCTGATCAACAGATATGGGCCCATACTATTGCAAGACAATGCTCGACCGCACACATCTCGAATCACAATTTCCAAATGAAATTCATTAAATTATGAAATTTTACCGCATCCTCCTTATTCATCAGATTTTTCAACGACAGACTATCATCTTTTTCGCCACTTGGAATATTATTTAAGAAATAAAAAGTTCCGAAACCAAACAGAAGTGATTCAAGGATTCGAAGACTTTATAAACTCTAAAAATGTCGATTTTTATAAAAATGGGATCAACAATCTAATTTCTCGATGACAAAAGACCATTGAAGCTGATGGAGCTTATTTTGATTAAATATATTGTTTTGTTAAAAATACTGCGTTTTATTTCTCACCTACAAATTCCGCAATTTCATATGTTACACCCTTATATATATATATATATATATATATATATATATACATATACATATATATATATATATATATATATATATATATATATATATATATGAGTGTGTGATTATTTCAGATTCTTTTTCAAATGAACATCATTCACTCAAGTTGAAAAACCCGCGTTCCTCGTTACTGCGATTGAAATGCACACGCTCGACGAACCGTTCACAAGTTCATAGATTTGCATGTGCGTCTGGCACTTGCCGTCCGCCCTGTCTGTTTGCATAATTGAATATCCTTTATTCGATTCGAGTTTCATATTAGAGAGCGATTCGTCGCTGCTGTACTAGAGCGCAAATCCTATCATGTTTCCCTGGCAACAATCTAATTAGCTCCCTAGTCTACGTTCTCAAATCGAGTTAGTTTATACGATTTGTATACATTTATTGTAAGTCATGAATTCGTTTATACAAGTCCGTTTATGACGTCTCATATACGGTACCGCACAGACACACCGAAAAACGAAAACTGGAGACAGTAATAACGATTCGGGGAAAGAGTTGCGAAGAAACAATTCCAGTTAAACGGTTGACATGTCTAGTGTTCAACTTACTAGTTCTTGCATTGTAAGAATCTCTCCCGCTCCCTTCACAGACACGGAGTTTTCCAATAAGGACGAAGTGTTTTCATTTGAAACGAAACACAGAGTTTGTGCTGGAATTTCGAGCACATTTATTGTAAATAATAGCTAGAAGTTCATCATTCATAAATGAAAAATAATATCGTGGAAGTGACCGCCGCGTGCTTTCTTACAAGCGGTCATTCTTTTATTAAACTTTCCAATGGCATCCCTACACAACTGCGGCTCTATCTCATCGATTACACTTCGGATTTCATCTTTTAGGGTCGGAAATTGATTTAAAATTATTGACGTACACTTGTTCTTTAAACACGACCCCAAAGAAAATAGTCCAATGGGGTTAAGGGGACCCGGTGGTCTAGAATTTTCGGAAAACCGATTTTTTTTTCGAAAGTATAGTATCTTAAAAATATACTGTTAAAATTTGATGACGAAATTCAGAGTATTTCAGGATCTACAGCCCATTAGAAGGTCAGGTAGGTAGAAGAATAAGTGGAGTCGGCAAAACTTTAAACGCGTTTATCTCGAAACTACTTTTTTTCGTCTTGCGGGGGCCAGAAAAAAAAACTACTTGACCGATTTGTCTGAAATTTTAATATGTTATTCTGAATAGTTCTAGCTCTCGCTCGGAAGTAAACTAATAGTTTCCGTAAAATATTTATATTTTTTTTATTAACAAAACATTCAAAAATACTGGTCGTTTTCAAACTTGTACTTTTGACTACGCGCCATTTTGTTAAATTTTTTTTCTTTTATTCTACATTCCTGCGATAGCTATACTTATACTAATTAAAAATTCGTCAATTGTTTTATTTCAGATCAGAGGGAGAGATAAATCATCATTCACCACGCAATTCCATTTTTTTAGAGAGGGAGACTTCAGCATCATTTTTCTAATTTAAAAAAAATTTTTTTTTTGTCTTTATTTTCATTTTTGTGTAGTTTATTAGTAATAAAATAAGTGTAAAAAAATTTGAAAGCATTATTCATTACCCTCATATAGAAAAAAAATTTTTAAAATAGCTTAAATTTTAGGCCGCTAGACCACCGGGTCCCCTTAAATCGGACGATCTTGGTGGCCAATCTGAAATCTCTTCCTTCCATTACGTTTTCGAGTGATCCAAGAGGTGGTGATCACTTCGAGCGAGTATAGAGAACGAGGAAGATACTCGAAGGAAAACGATGCTGATTCTCTTGAACAAGGACCAATTTTCGACCATTGCATGGTCAGCGGAAACACCGTCCCTAGTCCCACATATACAGATTTCATCGGAAATCATTTTCTATCAGGAATCAAGTCGAAACGACGAGGACTTCTGAGCACTCGTGTATTTTTGGAACAGGAAAATGCTCGATATATTGGCCGTTATATTGAGGACCTGCACTTTGAGTGTTTTCCTTATTTTCTGTAATCGCCGGATCTCACAGGCCAAGTGATTACCAGTTCTCCGAGCCAGTGAAAGAGGTAATGGTCGGAAAGACTTTCAGGTCGAAAGAGGAAGTGGGATAGGCCGTGCGTTTGCTCGCGGCGAAAATGATTTTCGTAGTGGAATCCAGACACTAGATAAGCGCTGGAAGACTTGTATTGAACGCAATAGATACTGTGTTGAAAAATAATACAACTTTATGTCACTTCGTTGCAATACACGATTTAAAATGAACTATTAAGGTTTTTATTTGTCTCACTCTTGCAATACAGTATTACTAGAACCAGTCTTCTCGGGTGTTAAACGTACACGGTTATGTAACACAGCCATTAGATTATTTAACTGCTAATAACCATTCAGTTGGGTATGAAAGAGACACCCACAACCTTATCGATTTCGGACACCGTCAATCCTCGATCCTGTAAGATATTATCGTGCACTTTGAGGATGATTTCTTCTGCCGCTGCAGTTTTAGGACGTACACTGCGCGGGTTATCTTCTAAGCTCCACGTTTAAATTCAGTTGACCACTTCTTTTCGTTTGTATACGAAGGTACATTATCACCCAGTATATATTTCATCTCATTAAAGACTTCTGTATACGCCGTCGTATACAGTAAACCCTCATATAGAGCGGTACTCTCATGACTAACATGAATCGTTGCCACAGTTAAGGCTAATGAGGAAGATGGGAGCAACTGAATATTGAAATAAGTAAATGAATTTGATTACATGTAAATATGTATAATTTTATTTTTACCAAACACAACCATATTGAAGATAAGTGTATAATTATGTGTATAATTTGATATGTGTATAATTTGCACATATATTACTTTATTTAGATGACGTAGCGTTTAAACTTGTCCCTGTATGTAATTTCAAAAGTTATTCGCCGTTTCGCGGATATACAAGTTTCGTACTAAACTTTAACGTCGAATATGTAACTTGATTGGCAGAAAATTGAATTTTTATTAAGTTCAAACATTGATTTATTTACTATCCGAAAAAGTTATCATAAAATTTCAAAAATTCAATAATACCGCACTGTAGCGGTAAGAAAGAGAGAAATGTATTCATGAAAATATTCAAAACTGAAACCAATCTCAACAGAGTGTTTCAATTGTAATCTTACAAAATTCTGGTGGAGAGGATGATTTCCCTCTCTGTGGACGTGCCCTAAAACGCCAAAAATCAAATATAATTTTCTTTATGTACAATTATCGAAAAAACAGATGTGCCTTTAATGATACACAATGATAATCAAAATAAAAAGATAGTGGTGGTATTGTCGAGGCGTATCGAGTGTCGAGCACAGGGGCTCTATGCCTCTTGCTACGCTATAAGATATTTGAGAGGTTTTTGGAGCTGTGACTGTAAGTTAAAAAAACAGGAAGTAACCGGACTAGGGAGCTTCAGTCACAAGAACATGGTTATGTACCAGACCAGCCTTATCTCTCTGACAACGATGGTTATCTGAACCATATATATATATATATATATATATATATATATATATATATATATATATATATATGTATATATGTATATATATATGTATATATGTATATATATATATATATATACATATATATATATATATACATATATATATATATGTATATATATATATATATATACATATATATATATATATACATATATATATATATGTATATATATATATGTATATATATATATACATATATACATATATATATACATATATACATATACATATATATTGGGTATTGGAATTAATTCGTAGCGTTTTACAAGAGATGGTGTAGGTAGTACATTCTTCCATTGTTCTCTTTAACAAAATATTCCCCGCAAAACAGCTGTCCTTGGGCGTCAGTTTCAGTATATGTCGTTTGGTTGAAGCGAAAATAACAACACTTTGTACTTTATCGAATATGTCGAATTTCATGCTGGATAAATTGTTTTTGCGGGGAGTTTTACTTCATTACTTCAACATGAAAAAAAGTGCTACCGAAAGTCGTCGTATTTTAGTGGAGTTTTGTGGTGACCATGCTCTAGCTGAGCGAACGTGTCGGAAGTGGTTTCCACGTTTTAAAAGTGGTGATTTCGACTCAGAAGACAAGGAACGACATGGACAGCCGAAAAATTCGACGATGAAGAATTGGAGGCATTGCTTAATGAAGATTCGTGTCGAACACTTCAAGAATTGTCTGAATCGTTGGGAGTTCATTTGTCGACGGTAGGAAAACGCCTTAAGGCCATGGGAATGATCCAAAAGTAAGGAAATCGGGTCCCATACGAATTGAAACCGAGGGACGTTGAAAGGCGTTTTCCACCTGTGAACTGCTACTTCGACGGGAGAAAAGGAAGAGATTTTTGCATCGAATTTTCACGGGCGATGACAAGTGGATCAATTACGACAATCCCAAGTGCAGAAAGTCATGGGTTGAGCCCGGCCAACCATCAACACCGGCGGCGAAGCCAAATATCCATGGATCCAAGCGCACGCTCTGTATTCGGTGGGATCATAAGGGTGTGATCTACTAGAGCTGCTCGAACCGAATGAAACCATCACTGGGGATCGGCACCGACTACAATTGATGCGCTAGAACCGTGCATTAAAGGTAAAACGGCCGGAATACTTTGAATGACACGACAAAGTGATTTTGCGGCACGACAATGCACGTCTGCACGTCGCAAAACCGGTCAAAACATACTCGGAAACGCTCGAATGGGAAGTCCTACCCCACCCGCCGCATTCTCCAGATATTGCTCCTTCTGATTACCACTTGTTTCGATCGATGAGTCATGGCCTGTCTGGGCAGAAGCTCACTTCTTATGAAGATTGCAAAAAAATGGGTCGATTCATAGATTGCATCTAAAGAAGAGGCGTCCTCCCGACGTGGTATTCGTCTTCTGCCCGAAAGATGGGAAAAAGTAGTGGCTAACGATGGACAATACTTTGAATGATATGTTTTTTCAATTTCATTTAAAATAAACGATCTTCTTTCACGAAGAAAACGCTACGAATTAATTCCAATACCCAATGTATATATATATATATATATATATATATATATATATATGTGTGTGTGTGTGTGTGTGTGTGTATACCGTGGTTTTCATATAACGCGGAGAAAAAATTGTGACAGCACTCTTATAACGCGATACTCTCATAACACGGTTTCTATTGAATACAACTTAATTAGCTTGAGCAGTCTCCCCATAGCATGAATTTTTCGATTAAACTTTTACAGTTGAAATTAATGGGGAATTCCCCTGTCTTTACTTCATGCACGTACATCGCCATTTTTCAATTTCAGTTGTCAGGGAATTCCCCTGTAAACGCACGAACGATCCAGAATTATTTTTTCTTTAGCAAAACTAACAACTTGGTGCTCTGAGAATGCAGTTTTCATTTAATTCAGAACGAACCAACCTGATTTACATGCACTTACTTCTGAGTTTCACTTAACGTGGGTTTCATATAACGCTGTACGAATTGATCGCTTTACAGGAGGGTTGACTGTAATTATTAATTTCGGCGATCTGCCCTAAGACCATATTTCCATCCGATCACTTAAACGTTTTGTCGATATTTTTGTTTATTAACATTTATTAGTTCTTGATTTAGATTTATTAGTATTTTGTTTATTATGATTGTTTGCTTAATAAATGATAATGCGGAAAAGATAGAAGTTATTTTTTCTAACAAGTGAAAACAACTTTTTGAAGGAGCACTTCTACAATTCGAATTCCCTTAAATTAATATACATATACTTATCTTATAAGTTCCCATAATAGGCATACAGATATATACATTTATGCACTACATTTCATTCCAGACATTTTTACACCCCGTATATAAAAAAAACTGTACGAGTCTCCCTTGTTTATTTTGGTCGATCGCAGCGAAATAAAATAAATGAATGTGCATTACAATGATGGCTCACATCGGATTTTGTGCTCTTCAGAAACATCGGCCATAATTCAAGTGGACGCTTTAGTTGATAGAAGGCGCTACAAGTCCACGCAGCATTCGTGGCCGATACATAATTCAGTGGACTAGTTTATTAGTGTTTATCCCTAGCAGCTTTCAAATCTGATATTTAAAGTACGGACTAGTGTAAGAATTTTGTTTTGTTTCCTCGTTCTTTCATGATTCTTTTTTTAAAAAAATAGTATAGGTCGACATGGAGTAAATGTAGTTTTTTTTTATATTTCAACCTTGTGCACTAATTACATGAACACTCCTACGATTGAAAACGAATAAATTCAAGATAATTTAATTACGCAAGAAGATGAAATCACTGGTTCAGGATATGTAAGAAAATCGCTTTAGGAAGAATCTCTGGACAATCAGTCAAGGCCAAATCAACTGGTTTCACACATTGATCGAAAATAAGAAAAGAATACTAGGAAACTGAATATTTTACTGTTAATAAAACATTTTAAAACATGTTTTATATATTTTTAACATTAAAACATGTTTTACTGTTGATTCGTTAAGCCTGATAAAAATTTTAAATTCAAAGAACCAGCACCAAAAGTAAGATAAAAAACCCAGCTCTAAAAACATAAAACATAAAAAATCCATCTATAAAAACAGTGCCGCAATTGTACTGTGATCTCGCTTGTATTCAATGTTTTGTCTTTATCATCTTGACAATAATTTATTTAATATCACGATATGAGAAACTTTGTATCGTTTTCGTCACCATTCAATTATTTCACTATTCCTGTTATCTCTTGTTTGCTTTTCAAATTTCATCAAGATCGATCAATATACGAGGTCAGACAATTAAGTAATGCGACCGATTTTTTTCTCGGCCTGTGGTAACATTGCGAACCTGTAACTCCGCCACCGTAATAGCAGATCCCTACTCTCTCGATTGAGACCTTGACCACCCTCGTACGATCATTTCTTCGCCAGCTGTTTAGTGTTTTGTAACAACGCGCGAGTAGTGCATGTCACGAAAATGGATCGCTCAAGATTGTCTCGAGCAGGTTGAAAGTGATCCTACTCTTCTCGATCGAGTTATTACTGGTGATGAAAGTTGGTTCTTTCAATATGACCCCGAAACTAAACGACAAAACCAACAGTGGCTGTCCCCTAGAGCACCAAGGCCAAAGAAGGCGAGAATGAGCAAGTCCAAAGTGAAAACCATGTTGATTTGCTTCTTCGACAGCAAAGGGGCGGTTCACAAAGAGTTCGTACCACCTGGACAAACCGGAAATCAAGTGTTCTACCGCAATGTGCTCGAAAAATTACGAAAAAGGGTGCTCAGAGTGCGTCCAGAGATCGCGAAGACTTGGGTTCTGCATCACGACAATGCTCCCTGTCACAGTGCGTTCAGTGTCTCTCAGTTTTTGGCGTCTAAAGGCATCGCAACGTTACCACAACCGCCCTATTCACCGGACATGTCACCCTGCGACTTTTTCATATTCCCCCATATGAAAAAATTCGTCAAAGGTCGACATTTTGACTCCGTCGAAGATATCCAAGAATCTGTGACGAGGGTACTCGGAGAGGTCCCACAAGAAGTGTTCCAGAATTGTTACGAAAACTGGAAAACTCGCTGGAATAAGTGTATAGATGCGGGAGGGGACTACTTTGAAGGGAATCGCAGCGATGTACCCTAATTTTTAAATATACTCGAGTTTTGAATTTTGTCGCATTACTTAATTGTCTGACCTCGTATACTGTAGAATTTATTTTTTCTTTTATAAAAGGATGGTCTCTTACAACTGTTTCCATTTAGCAATTTCTCAATAATTGTTTTTTTTTCCAGTTTGAACTGTCTTATCGGTATTCTATCACATTTAAAAAGTTATCTACTAGTCTGACAATATGTGTATAATTTCAAATACAGGCTGGTCACGACGAAAACTTTGGCTTGTTAAACAATAAAATGTACAATTCGCCATCAACAACAGTTGAAATGAAGGCGAACATCGAACAAGAAATTAATCAGATTTTCAGTGACACTCTTAGACGGGTCTTCATCAATTATGGGAACGCTTCGAAGAGTGTCTGAACCGCAACGGGCGACATCTCGACGACCTAACTTTTTAAAAATAAATTTCACATGTCCTACCATACTGTTTTTATTAATAGACAAGTCAAACATAAAACATAGTTTCAGTTATCGCTTCTTGGAATATAAGCTTTTCGTTGGGACCACCCTGTACACGATTTGCAATCAGTTTGACAATATATTAAACGTGTACGAATCGTTGACAGTTCTCTAATGTAAAACATGACTTGTATAAATGTGCATAGCTTATAACTTTATATAAATCATGAATACATGGCGTATTATCTATTATTTAGAGACAGGCGTTTTAAACATAGACTGATATAACATGAGGTTGCACGAGAGCCGCTGTTCACGTGTAGATGGCTCTGGGTGCGTATGCTGTGGGCAGTGACAGATGTCTCTTATGTCATTTTGAAGTGTGAACATTTCCGACTAAAATTCAGTCATCAGACGGCATCCTTTATTTACAGAAGTGCTTTTCTATAATCGAATTAAAATGGAACGCGATAAGTCGTTCTCCCGATGTGTATTTCTACAATACTTTGATTTGAAAAAAGTGCAGCTGAAGCTCAACGACTGCTTGAGAAAACTTATGGCGAATCTGTTCCGCCGGAAACAGAATGCAGAGATTGGTTTCGACGATTCAAAAGTGGTGATTGTGACGTTCACGATAAACAACGGACAGGTCAATAGAAAAAGTTCGAAGATGAACAAATGCAAGCTCTACTGGAAGAAATCCACTGATCAAACACTCAAAGAATTGGTTCAACAGCTCGAAGTCGATAAATCAACAATTTCACGACGCTTACAAGCCACGGGAAAGATCCAGAAAGAAGGGAGATGGCTGCCACATGAATTGACTGAAAATGTCATTGATAGTCGTTTAAACATTTCGATTTCTTTGCTTGCATGGCGTAAAAAGAAGAGTTTCTTGTGGCGTATCTCGAGAACTGGCGATGAAAAATGGATGTTTCGATGACCTGTTGATCTAGGAAAATCATCAACATCGACACCAAAGCGAAACATCCACGGTCACAAAGCAATGCTCTCTATTTGGTGGGATATGAAGGGTATCTTGTATTATGAGCTATTGAAACCGGAGAAAACAATCACCCCCGAACGTTATCGACAACAATTGGAGCGTTTGAACGATGGTTTGATGCAAACACGACCATCGATTGCATCAAATCGCTGAAAAGTGATTCTACTCTGTGACACCGTTCGGCTTCATGTTGATATAACCGTGAAATTAATATTGGTGGAGCTCGAACGGGAGGTTCTCCCGCACCCAGCGTATTCTCCAGACCTGGTCCCAAGCGATTACCATCTGTTTCGATCGATTGGACAACACTCTTCGGAAGATACACACTCCCATAACTACGGAGTAGTCGAAAATTGGGTTGCTGAATGGATTGTCTCAAAAGACAACTTTTGAAGTGGAATTGAACTTTAGCCAGAAAAGTGGAAAAAAGTCATAACTTCCGAGGGAAAACACTTTGATCAATGTATTCACACATTTTGTTATTGAAATAAATGTTCAAAAAACACGAAAAAAAACAGGAGCTTTCAATACAAGCACCTAATAGATGGAGTTAGGGAGACTTGAAAGTTTTTTTTCTTGAAGTGGTATCCTTGATTAGCGGTCTGTAACGTCTCGTCAAACGTCCACGTAGGATTCGCTGTCAGGGAACTGGGGTTTAAATAACGGGACATAATTATAATTGAACTAAATGTTTATTATTTTAAAATACCGATAAATAATAGAGGTCTCGTCGGTTTTCGTCGCAGAATTCAACTTCTACCACAAAAGTGGAAAATAGTCATAGCTTTCGAGGGAAAACACTTTGATTAATTTATTCACACAATTTACTATTGAAATAAATGCTGAAAAAACACAAAAAATGCAAACTTCTAATATAGAGTCGTATTCTTTTTCCGAATAAAAATATCGAGCAAGAGTAAAATATATAAAGCGTAATGCACGCCCGCTAGTTATTCATAAAGTCGATAAAATAATACACATTGCATAAGAAATAAACATAGTCGGGAAGCGAAGACGTGATGCTGAAGAAGAATTCAAATCGTTCGAAGTTCGCATGCGATATTAGCTTGTCTGCGAGACGTGCGAATCTCATTCGTCGAACTGTCGTGCCCTTAAATAGAACCATCCAATAAACCTATACATAAATATCGACCGACCTTTTGTTAGAGCGAATTATTAAGCTGCAGGCAATATCGAACTCACCGACATCTCTGAACGAAACAGAAACTTTCATTATTTCATTTGATTCGGACAAATTGCGTTCATCGAACGGTGATTTTCTCTTAACGAAATACACGTACGTCCGGATATTAATTTTTTTAAACTACAAGGGAGCTCTGCCCCCTAGTCGCCGTTTCGCCGACACCTCAGCGACTCCGTACCAACTCGCATCGCTCGTATTATATATATTAGCTCAATAATGTAATATGTGTATATATATATCTATATACGAGGTCAGACAATTAAGTAATGCGACCGATTTTTTTTCTCGGCCTGTGGTAACACTGCGAACCTGTAACTCCGCCACCGTAATAGCAGATCCCTACTCTCTCGATTGAGACCTTGACCACCCTCGTACGATCATTTCTTCGCCAGCTGTTTAGTGTTTTGTAACAACGCGCGAGTAGTGCATGTCACGAAAATGGAACAGAGAAATTTAGAGCAACGGTGCGCGATAAAATTTTGTGCAAAACTCGGCGAAACCGCGACAGAAACTTATGAAAAAGTGCTTAAAGTGTATGGTAGTGATGCCCTGAGTCGTAGTCAGGTGCTTCGGTGGCATGCCGATTTTAAAAAAAGGCGATTTTAAAGTGAAAACCATGTTGATTTGCTTCTTCGACAGCAAAGGGGTGGTTCACAAAGAGTTCGTACCACCTGGACAACCCGTAAATCAAGTATTCTACGGCAATGTGCTCGAAAAATTACGAAAAAGGGTGCTCAGAGTGCGTCCAGAGATCGCGAAGACTTGGGTTCTGCATCACGACAATGCTCCCTGTCACAGTGCGTTCAGTGTCTCTCAGTTTTTGGCGTCTAATGGCATCGCAACGTTACCACAACCGCCCTATTCACCGAACATGTCACCCTGCGACTTTTTCCTATTCCCCCATATGAAAAAATTCGTCAAAGGTCGACATTTTGACTCCGTTGAAGATATCCAAGAATCTGTGACGAGGGTACTCGGAGAGGTCCCACAAGAAGTGTTCCAGAATTGTTACGAAAACTGGAAAACTCGCTGGAATAAGTGAATAGATGCGGGAGGGGACTACTTTGAAAGGGATCGCAGCGATGTTCCTTAATTTTTAAATATACTCGATTTTTGAATTTTGTCGCATTACTTAATTGTCTGACCTCGTATATATATATATATATATATATATATATATATATATATATATATATATATATATATATATATATATATATATATATATATATATATATATAGAGAGAGAGAGAGAGAGAGAGAGAAAGAGAGATTGCTGTGTGTGTGTGTATTTAAAAGTCAAAACTCATCTATAAATGTTGATATATTAACAATTTAGTTACTGTATACGTTTGGTTTCTGATTTTTAATTCTCTGTGGCACCACCGTCTCGGTTACAATGGATACATGTTTATAAAAAAAAAACAAATCATCTACTCTGTACAAAATATACACTCATTTTTGTCTCGATTATAATTTCACATTTATTAAAGTTCTTCATACAGTTCTAAACTGTGTTTTTCTCCTTCTATTATCATCGAAATCTCGAAATACTAATACAAAATAAATAAATTCGTATCGTTCGTTTACAGTACATTCGAAACGGTGATTTATAC
>CM068323.1:6014466-6034466 GCA_034766995.1 Acanthacorydalis orientalis | reverse complement strand
CTCATAAAGCTCCTAAGTATGTTTCTAACCACACACATACTTTGTGTGTATATATATATATATATCCATATATATATATATATATATATATATATATATATATATATATATATATATATATATATATATATATATATATATTGGGTGTTGGAATTAATTCGTAGCGTTTTCTTCATGAAAAAAGATATTTATTTTAAATGAAATTGAAAAAACATATCATTCAAAGTACTGTCCATCGTTAGCCACTACTTTTTCCAATTTTTCGGGCAGGAGACGAATACCACGTTCGAAGAACGCCTCGTCTTTAGATGCAATTCACGAAGCGACCCATTTTTTGCAATCTTCATAAGAAACGAGCTTCTTGCCCAGACAGGCCACGACTCATCGATCGAAACAAGTGGTAATCAGAAGGAGAAATATGTCGAGAATACGGCGGTTGGGGTAGCACTTTCCATTTGAGCGTTTTCAAGTATGTTTTGATCGGTTTTGCGACGTGCGGACGAGCATTATCGTGCTGCAAAATCACTTTGTCGCGTCTTTCAAAGTATTCCGGCCGTTTTTCCTTCAATGGACGGCTCGAGCGCATCAATTGTAGCCGGTAGTGATCCCCAGTGATGGTTTCATTCGGTTCGAGCAGCTCATAGTAGATCACACCCTTATGATCCCACCAAATACAGAGCATGAGCTTGGATCCATGGATATTTGGCTTCGCCGCTGGTGTTGATGGTTGGCCGGACTTAACCCATGATTATATGCGCTTGGAATTGTCGTAATCGATCCACTTTTCATCGCCCGTGACAATTCGATGCAAAAATCTCTTCCTTTTCTCCCGTCGACGCAGCAGTTCACAGGTAGAAAAACACCTTTCAACGTCCCTCGCTTTCAATTCGTACGGGACCCGATTTCGTTGCTTTTGGATCATTCCCATGGCTTTAAGGCGTTTTCCTACCGTTGACAAGTCAACTCCCAACGATTCAGACAATTCTTGAAGTGTTTGACATGAGTCTTCATTAAGCAATGCCTCCAATTCTTCATCGTCGAACTTTTTCGACTGTTCAAGTCGTTCCTTGTCTTCCAAGTCGAAATCACCATTTTTAAAACGTGAAAACCACTTCCGACACGTTTGCTCAGCTAGAGCACGATCACCATAAACTTCAACTAAAATACGATGACTTTCGGCAGCACTTTTTTTCATGTTAAAGAAATGAAGTAAAACTCCCCGCAAAAACAATTTATCCGGCACGAAATCCGACATATTCGATAAAGTACAAAGTGTTGTTATTCACGCTTCAACCAAATGACATATACTGAAACTGACGCCCAAGGACAGCTGTTTTACGGGGAATATTTTGTTAAAGAGAACAATGGAAGAATGTAGTACCTACGCCATCTCTTGTAAAGCGCTACGAATTAATTCCAACACCCAATATATATATATATATATATACATATATATATATATATACATATATATATATACATATATATATATATATATATATATATATATATATATATATATATATATATATATATATATATATATATATATATATATATATATATATATATATATATGGTTCAGATAACCATCGTTGTCAGAGAGATAAGGCTGGGCTGGTGGTACATAACCATGTTTTTGTGACTGAAGCTCCCTAGTCCGGTTACTTCCTGTTTTTTTAACTTCAGTCACAGCTCCAAAAACCTCTCAAATATCTTATAGCGTAGCAAGAGGCATAGAGCCCCTGTGCTCGACACTCGATACGCCTAGACAATACCACCACTATCTTTTTATTTTGATTATCATTGTGTATCATTAAAGGCACATCTGTTTTTTCGATAATTGTACATAAAGAAAATTATATTTGATTTTTGGCGTTTTAGGGCGCGTCCACAGAGAGGAAAATCATCCTCTCCAACAGAATTTCGTTAGATTACAGTTGAAACACTCTGTTGACATTGGTTTCAGTTTTGAATACTGCCATGAATACAAGTCTCTCTTTCTTACCGCTACAGTGCGGTATTATTGATTTTTTGAAATTTTATTATAACTTTTTCGGCTAGTAAATAAATCAGTGTTTGAACTTAATTAAAATTCAATTTTCTGCCAATCAAGTTACATATTCGACGTTAAAGTTTAGTACGAAACTTGTATATCCGCGAAACGGCGAATAACTTTTGAAATTACATACAGGGACAAGTTTTAACGCTACGTCATCTAAATAAAGTAATATATGTGCAAATGCAGAAAGCGAGGCGGATGCATGTATTGCAAAGTAATTTAATACATGACGATACGTCGTCGCGGTGAAAATGTATTTTCAACTATATACATATATATATATATATATATATATATATATATAATATACATAGGCATCACAAAAAATGTATACATATTTTAACAGTCTATTCCTCTTGATATTCTTTCTTTCTTAAGTAAAACTGATATGAAATAATGGCTGATCTTAGAATAAACTTGGAAAAAAGGAAATCTGTCGTGAGGTGCTACTGGAAGCGTGAGAACGTATCTGAAATGCAAAGACAGTCTAAACAGAAGTTTCAAACAGATCCACCTACGCGACTCACAATTAGTCGCATTCGAGACATGTTTGCAGCAGACGGAACTGTTGAAGACGTCCACGAGCAGAGAGTTCTCGAACACTGAGAACATGCACAAGCCGAGAAAGAGGAGAAGAACAGCATCTGGAAATTTACCGGAACACTTGGAGGAAATCTGTTCGGCGAGCGGCTCGTGAGACAGGAATTTCAAAATCGGGCGTCCATCGTATTTCGAAGCGCGCCCAATTGGAAAAATTACATTACAACATTAGTCCACGCCCACAATGAAGATGATGTCGACCGGAATGTAAAGTTTTATGAGCGATACTCAGCAAAATATGCAGGGGACGCAGAGTTTTCAAACAAGATTGTTTGGAGCGATGAAGCGTCATCTAAATTAAAAGGACCAATTAATCGATACAATTGCAGTTACTGGACATGTGAGAATCCGCATGTTACGGATGAACATCATGCTAATTTACTAGGAGACACAGTGTGGAGTGGATTGTCAGCAAGTGGTTTAATTGGGGCATTCTCTTTCGATAGTACTGCGACTCGTGCCGTCTACTTGAACCTGCTGCACGAATTTGTCATACCATGTATTAAGGGACGAGAAAGACTTATTTATAACAAGATGGTGCACCTCCTCACTACCATGTCGTGATGAGAGTGACCTATCTCGATGAAAATTTGCCGAATAGATGGATTGGACATAGAAGTAGCATTCAATACCCACTGCACTCTTCATCCCCAAGCCACTTCTTCACAGTTAGAAGTGATGGTGTGTCCAAATAAGTCTCCTGAATACTTCTCGTTGTCGCGCCAACAGTTACTCCTTTCCAAAACTCATACAAAATAACGTAACGGAAGTGTCTCTTTCGTTGTCCATTTTCAAAAAGTTTTCTTACACACAAATCGAATTAAATAAAATCCGAGCGTGCAGTCAGTTCGACTCTACAGACCGATGAGCTGGCACTTTTAGGCGGCGGACAGCAGCAGAAGCGCGGTCGCGCTGTCTGGCACTCGAAACAAATACATCTGATGCTCAAATGCCAGCTGTGACTGTCACCTTTCAAATGATATATAACATGAGTACATTTCAATCACGAGCGTCGTCATGCGGCACTCTTAACACCACCTATTGAATCGTACACTAACTTTTGCACCGATCCAATATTATGAAAACAAACCGAAAACCGGTCGAGGAGAGACATACTTTTGCGCACACCGGACACCTAGTTTATTGCATTTAATTAAATTCGTTGCTAGTAGAACGTATATTGATTTAAAAAATAATAAATTCCTGAAATTATACCACAGCGTACAACTCATTTTGAGCGTGTGTGTGTATTTATCACAGTAACGTACACCACACACACTATTATCATTGAGGATAACACGGTTCACATCCCTTGATCATCGAACCGCATACAAAGGTTCGGTTCTACTTTATACTATCATTCTATATAATATTATATTGCTACGTTATGGTAGAATGGATTTGTTATATAAAAAGGGATTTGATTTTTCTCGCAAATGATGCATTATTTATCCATTTCACATGTATAAAAATTTTATAGTGTACATTATTTCCAATACATATATATGTAAGTATGTATGTGTATATATATATACACATATATATATATATATATATATATGTACATATATATATATATATATATATACACACACATATATATATATATATATATATATATATATATATATATATATATCTATATCATCATCATCATCTTCAGCCTCTGTTAATCCACTGCTGGATAAAGGCCTCTTCCATGATTTTCCATTTTGTTCGATTCAGTGCCTCTCTTTTCCACAGATTTCCAAGAAAGTTTTTAATATCCTTATCCCATCTGTTCATTGGTCTCTTTCTCGGTCTTTTCATATTCCTTGGTTCCCAGTCAATAATTTCTCTCGTCCATCGGTTGTCCTCTCTTCTTGCGACATGTCCCGCCCATTTCCATTTCAGACTCTTTACTCTTCTTATTATATCTGTGACTCCTGTTTGTTTCCGTATCCATTCTATTCTCTTTCTATCTCTTCTTGTTATTCCCAACATGCATCGTTCCATACTTCGTTGTGTTGTTTGGAGTCTTCGAACTATTTTGGCGTTAAGCACTCATGTTTCGCTGCCGTAGGTAAGGACCGGTAGTATACACTGATCGAATACTTTTTTCTTTAAACAGAGTGGGATTGTTGATTTAAATATCGAGGCGTTTCGTCCAAAAGAGCTCCATCCCATTTTTATTCTCCTATTTACTTCTTCAGTGAATGATCCATCTCTGTTGATAAGCTGGCCTAGATAGACATATTTCGTAACTTCTTCTATTTCCGTTCCTTTTATTTCAATTTTCTTCGGACATACAAACGCATTGAACAGTACTTTTGTCTTTGTATATATATATATATATATATATATATATATATATATATATATATATATAAGGGTTAAGAGGGCTAAGGGTTAAGAGGTTATTTCATCAATAATAAAGAATGAAACCAATAGACAGTAAACTCTTAATTTCATTGTTTACAATGATGTATCAAATGATTGTTACAAAAGATAATCGACGCCAAACTTAAAATGATAAAAACCGCAATTATTTTTTGCACCAACCTAATGTATACCGTTCAGCGGTTCATAGTTGACAATGACATAGTGTTGACAACACGTCGATAGACGGTAACGATAAAGACACGCGCCGACAAAATCCGAGCGTGCAGTCAGTTCGACTCTACGGACCGATGAGCTCACACTTTTAGGCAGCGAACAGCAGAAGCGCGGTCGCGCTGTCTGGCACTCGAAACAAATGCGTCTGATGCTCAAAGGGCAGCCGTGACTGTCACCTTTCGAACGATAGATAACATGAATATATTTCAATCACGACCTCCGCCATGCGGCACTCTTAACAGCACCTATTGAATCGCATACAAAGTTCTATACTCATCCAATATATATATATATATATATAGACATATATATATATATACACACACATATATATATATATATATATATATATATATATATATATATATACGTGTGTGTATATGAACACGAATTTTACAGTTCATTACTATAGCCATAACGTGGATATAACTCTATGTCAAAACATAATATGATCAAGACAAAAACCCGTACAGATTTTATCCCGTGTCCCAATAGAACGTATCTTGAAGCTTAAAATAAAACAGACATTGACATATATGTGTGTGTGTGATTTCGAACCCCTCGACGACTCGAAGCTCTGTCCTGTTGGATTTTACCGTGCTTTGATTCCATATTTCAATAAGAACGGCAGTGTATTTAAAGTGCTTACATAAATTGAAACCGTAATATATATATATATATATATATATATATATATATATATATATATATATATATATATATATATATATATATATATAAAATATATAAATGTATATATATATATATAAATATATAAATATATATATATATATATATATATATATATATATATATATATATATATATATATATATATATATATATATATATGTAGCTTAATTTGGAAAAACCGTCGTCCGCATAACTGTTACAATTTATGACAGAAGATTTATTAAACGTATCACTAAAGGCTTGCATTTTGTTGTATTTAAAAGTAACCCTTAAAACTAAACCTGCAGTCCTGAGTAGAAGTTTTACTTCACTCTTCGACTAGTCAATATATAACCTGATTTATAAAATTAAAATTAGAGCACCCTCGCCCTTTTTTGACACGGCTAAACATAGGTATTCAGCCCGGAGTAGAGGTACGAGGGTGAGGATGAAGGTGTGGGTGAAGATGTGGATAAAGGCGTTTTAATTTTATAAATCAGGATATATATTTATATTGACTAGTCAAACTCGGACTATGGCTAGAAAATATATATCCTAATTTATAATATTTAAATTTAATTACCTACACGCACACCATCCTCACCCTCACCCTTTTTTGACCCAGCCGAGCGGAGATATACAGCCCGAGTACAGGTGTGAGGATGAAGATGAAGGAGAAGATGTGGGTGAAGGTGATCTAATTTTAATTTTATAAATCAGGCTATATAATGACTAGTCAATGTCGGACATTGACTGACGGCGGCCGGGCAAATAGTAGTTTACATAGGTAAAGTCTGACTGCCAGCAACATATATATATATATTACATACAGATATATAAGTATATATATATATACAGATATATATATATATACATATATATGTATATACATACATATATATATATATATATATATATATATATAACAGGTGGGCTGAAAAGTTCGTAGGCTTGCGTAGAAAAAATTTTTTTTTGATAGAATTTGATTTTATTATTCAACATAGTTCCCTTCGAGGGAGATACAACGATTATAGCGGTCATACAATTTTTCGATACCATTTTTATAATACGATTTGTCTTTAGCCTCAAAATAGGCTTCAGTTTCGGCGATTACCTCTTCATCGGAGCAAAATTTCCGTCCAGCGAGCATCCTCTTGAGATCTGAGAACAGAAAAAAGTCGCTGGGGGCCAGATCTGGAGAGTACGGTGGATGCGGAAGCAATTCGAAGCCCAATTCTTTCAATTTCGCCATCGATTTCATTGATTTGTGACACGGTGCATTGTCTTGATGAAACAGCACTTTCTTCTTCTTCAAATGAGGCCGCTTTTTCGCGATTTCGTCTTTTAACCGCTCCAATAACGCTACGTAATAGTCGCTGTTTATGGTTTTTCCCTTTTTAAGATAGTCAATGAATATTATACCATGAGTATCCCAGAATACTGATGCCAGCCGACTTTTGCGTCTTTCCACGCTTTGGAGTCGGTTCATCACGTGCAGTCCACTCGGCTGACTGTCGATTGGACTCCGGTGTGAAATGATGGAGCCATGTTTCATCCATCGTCACATATCGACGCAAAAATTCGGATTTATTACGATTGAACAGCTCCAAACACTCCTTAGAATCATCGATTCGTTGTTGTTTTTGGTCGATTGTGAGCTCGCGCGGCACCCACTTTGAACAGAGCTTTCGCATATCCAAATATTCATGCACGATATGACCGACACGTTCCTTTGATATCTTTAGGGTCTCAGCTATCTCGATCAACTTCACTTTACGGTTATCAAACATTATTTTGTGGACTTTTTTGATGTTTTCGTCGGTAACAGCCTCTTTGGGGCGTCCACTGCGTGCATCGTCCTCGGTGCTCATTTCGCCTCGTTTAAATTTAGCAAACCACTTCTCTACGGTTGATTTTCCTGGTGCAGAGTCCGAATAATGTTTATTAAGCCAAGCCTTGGTTTCAACAGTATTTTTTTTCGCCAAAAAGCAATGCTTTATTAACACACGAAATTCCTTTTTATCCATTTTTTCAAGGTAACAAAAGTTCTTTCACTAAAAATGCTATAACTCAGATACTAATAGTGCAACAGCTGTCAAATTTATACACGCGTCTTTTGAAGGTTAGGGCTAACTAAAAATCATATGGATTTGATACTAGTAGCGCCATCTATGTGTCAGCCTACGAACTTTTCAGCCCACCTGTTACATGTATATACATATATATATATATACATATATGTACATATATATGTATATATATATATATATATATAGTCATACCTCTCGGTCGTTGGTTGCCAGAACGGTTTCCTTCGCTGCCCAATGGTCGATCTTGACTGATTTTTTAGCCGCTGTCACCAGGATACATTTGTACTTTGTACACAAGTTTTATATTATGTTTTAATTGTTCAGTTCGTTATCAAATACAAATTACAGTTGATTAATTTTATGCACGAATACAGTTTTGTTGTCAAACAAATTCAGTAGACTAATTTGTATGCGTCTATTAGTTTTTGTTGTTTGAACAAAAGGTAACGATACTTATCTAAGCAACCTTTTTATAGCTGGATTGTTCTAGAACAATCTATTTGTTCTATGATATTTGTTTGCTAGACAGCTATGACAATTCGTGTGTATATCGTATACCGCAATATACATATATATATATATATACATATATTATATATATATACATATTATATATATATATACATATTATATTATATATATACATATTATATATATATATATATATATATGTACGAGGTTAGGATGAAAAGTTCCGTGCCCGATTAAGAAAACACCATTTTTTTGGATTTATTGTCATTTCTTCCTCTACATAACTTTCATTTACACTTATATCTACACTTTTCCCAATCATGTTCTAGACCGGTTATGCCAGACTGATAGGCAGATTTGTCAAGGTTCTCAAAATAGCCAGTTGCAGCGTCGGTGACTTCATTGTTGTGTTCCCCCACGCGAACCTTTTCCGCCGAGCTATTTTTCGAGATTAGGAATGAGACAGTAGTCGCGCGGGGTTAAATCTGACGAGTATGGTGGGCGGACAAGCAATTCGAACTTTAATTCATTGATTTCAGCGATCGCAACAACTGATGTGTGGGCCGGTGCATTGTCACGATGAAACGGTGCTTCGTTATTCGCCAAATGTGACTGCTTTTTCAAGAGTGAAGTACCGGAACGTAATATCGTTCGTTACTTAAGAGAAAAATGCAAGAATCATTATATATATATATATATATATAAAATCACTAAAGTTTTCAGAGTGGTGTATAAAACCTCAAGCTGTATAAACTGTAGTACCCAGTGGCATAAAAGTCTCGTCGTGTCACCGCGTTCACATAAACAGACACCCACACACGGTGTACGGTACATAAAACACACGCATCACTACGTTGGCATAAGAAAATGTGAAAACTCGTCCCGGCACAAATTGTGAATTTGCTACCGAGGCGATAAGTCGTTCGGAGGCGGTGCGTTACAGCTTCGTCACCGGAACAGCTTCGTCTCTAATAAAGCGAATTGCGTTCCTCTAACCGACTTTTCACACTGAAAATGGCAATATCGATACTAAACTAAGCTCTTAAACAATTGCGACCCTATTGGAAAACACTTTTAGTCGACTGGATTAAGGCAATAGTTTTATTTTCTAGACAATTAACAACTGTATAAAAAGTCAGATGAAAATAATCAGATGGAAACGTAAACTTGTTCAGATGCGTTCAAGTAAGAATTATATATAAGAATTAATTATTTATAAAGAAGATTCAGTTCAATTTTCAACGTGCAGCAAGATTCGCACTCACGATGATTATGACCGAGCCGGAAAGCCCAACGTAAGCGCGAATACAGGTTCTACAAAGTTTAACACCCAGTCCTAAATTTTTTAATAGGAAATTTAAATAGAAAATCAAATAAGACTTGTGAGAAACAAAGCTGTGAAATTATTTAACATCAGGTTAATTACACGAGAGGGTTACAAAAAATTCGCAGAAGTTAATATAAAGACAATAGTTGGGGTAGAAAAATTATTTTTGTTTTTTAACATTATCTCCCTTAAGGGAGATAATGTTAAACAACATTAACATTATCTCCCTTAAGGGAGATAATGTTAAATTTCATCGAGTGTCATTGTGCCAGTGTTAAAGTAAGATTTCTCAAGCTCTTCAAAACAGGTGTCTACTTCGGATTTTACCTCTTCATCTGTGTTAAATCTGTTCCCAGCAAGAATGTTTTCAGTCGTGGAAAGAGATGGAAGTCGGACGGGGTCGGGTCTGGTGAACATAGGGCACAGGGAACCAATTCAAAGCCAAGAGAATGGATTTTGGGGGCTGTTTGTATCGACGAATGAGCCGGAACGTTGTCACGATGAAACAGGATTTTTTTTGTTTGTGTTCTGGTTTTCCATCAATGGCGGCTCGTAACATGTCGAAAAGGGTACAATCATATTTAATTTTTTCAAAAAATCCACCAATAAAATTCTCTCCGCATCCCAAAAAACTAAAGCAACGACTTTGCATGCCGATAGACCAGCTTTGAACTTCTTTGGTGGCCTACCTCCTCGCTTAGTCCACTGTTTCGATTGCTCTTTACACTCTGGTATGTGGCGATGAATCCATGTCTCATCAGTGGTCACAAATCTATGCAAAAATCCTTTTTATACGCTGAATTATGAATAAGCAATCCTTTGAAATTTGGTACCGTTTTAGTTTAGTTAGCATTCGCAGTACCCATCTCGCCGACGTTTTTGCCATGCCCAAAGTTTCAATTAAGGGGACCCGGTGGTCTAGAATTTTCGAAAAATCGATTTTTTTTCGAAAGTATAGTTTGATGACGAAATTCAGAGTATTTCAGGATCTACAGCCCATTAGAAGGTCAGGTAGGTAGAAGAATAAGTGGTAAGCTTGAAACTTTAAACGCGTTTATCTCGAAACTACTTTTTTTCGTCTTGCGGGGGTCAGAAAAAAAACTACTTGACCGATTTGTCTGAAATTTTAATATGTTATTCTGAATAGTTCTAGCTCTCACTGGAAGTAAAACTAATAGTTTCCGTAAAATATTTATATTTTTTTTATTAACAAAACATTCAAAAATACTGGTCGTTTTCAAACTTGTACTTTTGACTACGCGCCATTTTGTCAAATTTTTTTTTTATTCTACTTCCTGCGATAGCTATACTTATACTAATTAAAAATTCGTCAATTGTTTTATTTCAGATCAGAGGGAGAGATAAATCATCATTCACCACGCAATTCCATTTTTTTTAGAGAGGGAGACTTCAGCATCATTTTTCTAATTTAAAAAAATAATTTTTTATTGTCTTTATTTTCATTTTTGTGTAGTTTATTAGTAATAAAATAAGTGTAAAAAAATTTGAAAGCATTATTCATTACCCTCATATAGAAAAATTTTTTTTAAAATAGCTTAAATTTTAGGCAGCTAGACCACCGGGTCCCCTTAAAGTGAAATGTACGCTGCCAGTCGATATGCTTAAAGCGTTTGCTATTTCGTGCGCCTCCAACCACCCACCGGTCACTCAACACTATATCCTGCTCTTTATCGACATTCTTTTGAAGACCTACCACTGAAGGGGCCATCTCCGATGGATGTTCTACCTCTTAGAAATTCGGTAGCCCATTTTGTCACTCTGGCATACGCTGGAGAGGAATCACAGTACACACAACGCATCTTTTCAAAAATTAGGGCGGCATTCATACCGTCCAAAACTGAAAATTCAATAACCGTAACATGTTTCAATTTATCTATTTGACAAAAATAGTCAAATCTTATTAAGATTCCTGTCGAAGCTAAACTAGGACACGTTTCGCGCTCAAACTTTTACAGACCTCTAATCAAGGATCCCACTTCAACAGAGAGACAAAAATACTTTCTAGTTTCCACACTGCCATCCACATGTCACTTGCACGAACTTTTCGAAACGCCCTCGTTGATAGGGCACTGTGTAACCGTTTTATCACACTTCCATATCCAATTCATTATCGAAACCAATATAAGAAGAGAGTCGACCGTTTGATGAATCGAAATAATTGCTGGATTTCTTTTAAGCTCCCTTAATAGAGTCGAATACGTGACACAATCGCAATGAAAATAGCCGAGAACGGAACAGATTCCATTATATCTTAAACGGACGTTTTTTAAATTGAAATAAGAATTAAAATCGTTGTGTTATATCTTTGATGGACAGCGAATACAAGAACACAAAGCGGAATACTGCGTAGAATGTTTCGAGATAAAAGAAAAACCTGGTTACAGAAGAAAACGAGAACGTTTCGTTGAAAATTAAACGCGCGGAGCGATAGGA
This sequence comes from Acanthacorydalis orientalis, assembly GCA_034766995.1. Classification (NCBI taxonomy): domain Eukaryota; kingdom Metazoa; phylum Arthropoda; class Insecta; order Megaloptera; family Corydalidae; genus Acanthacorydalis; species Acanthacorydalis orientalis. Next base: position 6,022,195 of record CM068323.1, on the reverse strand, counting down.
AGAGGCGGATGAAGGAAGGGTAACGCAGCATGCTTTCATACGTACTTTTGTATATATATAAAAAAAATATTTTCTCAATTTGATACGTTATAAAGTTAGAAGAGATAATAAGAATATTGTTTTATACGGTGGGTTCAGATAGTCGCCGTATTATTCTTAGTATATAAAAATTGAATGGGTTCGAACAGGAAAAAATGTAGATTTTCTTTTATATGATTACCATGAGAATTTTGAATGTTTATATAGAATTTCACGCGTGCAAAAAGATTCTATTAAGTTATCTGTTTATACGAAACGGTCGATTTCCTTTTTTAATAAAATTCAAACGAAGCACGGCGGTTCATAGTTTCGCACAGAACTCATAACGATTTGAAACATTCGGACGAATCGTCGAAGATTGACAATGAGAAAAGGCGGCGAATTCGAAAAGTGTACAGGATCCGAATATCGGGATGGTAGAAAAATAATTGCGATAGTTGACATTCAAATTTATATATAGGGGAGACCGGGGTTAAGTTAACATTTGCTTTTTGTCTAGGATTATTTTAATAAATAAATATACGATTCTAACAGACAATAACCTAATGTATACAAGAAACAAAAATGATGGGATAACAGAATCGGTCAAAGTTCAATCAACCACTCCGTATACATGTACCCAGTTCCATTTGTTGTAGAATACAACGCTCAATAATTATTTTTAATTACCACTGACTACATTTTATACATATATTATTTGAACAAAAAATCCTTAACCAGCCATTTTCACGCACACTTCACTTGTAAGCTAATGAAGTAAACGTAGATAAAAATAAATGTTTTCAAAATATAAAAGGTTCACGTACAATCTCAACTCCTGCACATGAATATAAATGAACTGTGTATGATATATTTTTATTCAATAAATTTATATTAAGCAGCGGTCTGTAAAAAACCGAGCATCATAAACACGTGTGCTTCCTTTTTTTTGTTAGAGTTGATTATTTTTTCTTCTACACATCTCATATATGTCCGCGTTCATTTTATATAATTTTCTTTTTATAATAAATGGTATAAGGAGGAGAAAGCTGAAGTTCATCTCGTTCAAGTATTCAACTACTGTATGCTGTATATTCATATAAAAAAAAGCATCAAGAACATCGTGTGTATATGTATACATATATATATATATATATTTATATATATATATATACATATATATTTATATATATACATATATATATATATATATATATATATATATATATGTGTGTATATATATATATACATATATATATATATATATATATATATGTGTGTGTATATATATACATATATATATATATATATATATATATATATGTGTGTATATATATATATATATATACGAGGCCAGAGAATTAAGTAATGCGACAAAATTCAAAAATCGAGTATATTTAAAAATTAAGGTACATCGCTGCGATCCCCTTCAAAGTAGCCCCTCCCGCATCTATACACTTATTCCAGCGAGTTTTACAGTTTTCGTAACAATTCTGGAACACTTCCTGTGGGACCTCTCCGAGTACCCTCGTCACAGATTCTTGGATATCTTCAACGGAGTCAAAATGTCGACCTTTGACGAATTTTTTCATATGGGGGAATAGGAAAAAGTCGCAGGGTGGCATGTCCAGTGAATAGGGCGGTTGTGGTAACGTTGCGATGCCTTTAGACCCCGAAAACTGAGAGACACTGAACGCACTGTGACAGGGAGCATTGTCGTGATGCAGAACCCAAGTCTTCGCGATCTCTGGACGCACTCTGAGCACCCTTTTTCGTAATTTTTCGAGCACATTGCGGTAGAATACTTGATTTCCGGTTTGTCCAGGTGGTACGAACTCTTTGTGAACCACCCCTTTGCTGTCGAAGAAGCAAATCAACATGGTTTTCACTTTGGACTTGCTCATTCTCGCCTTCTTTGGCCTTGGTGCTCCAGGGGACAGCCACTGTTGGCTTTGTCGTTTAGTTTCGGGGTCATATTGAAATAACCAACTTTCATCACCAGTAATAACTCGATCGAGAAGAGTAGGATCACTTTCAACCTGCTCGAGACAATCTTGAGCGATGTTCATTCGGTGGGCTCTGTTCCATTTTCGTGACATGCACTACTCGCGCGTTGTTACAAAACACTAAACAGCTGGCGAAGAAATGATCGTACGAGGGTGGTCAAGGTCTCAATCGAGAGAGTAGGGATCTGCTATTACGGTGGCGGAGTTACAGGTTCGCAGTGTTACCACAGGCCGAGAAAAAAAATCGGTCGCATGACTTAATTGTCTGACCTCGTATATATTTTTAATATCATTTTGATTCGACAAAAAAATATATATTTCATTACAAAATTAGGCTAGGCGTCCACGGACATGTTTTTGTTGTACTGTAGTACAATGCTTATAGCTAAGAGCCAACGGACATATTTTCTTGGCGGGTAAAAAAATTCAAGACGATGAAGAAGTGAAGTCGGCTGTTTCAGAGCATTCTTCAGCAATCTAATAATTTACTTATTAAAAAAGAACGACAACTTATAGGTAGTTCAAAAAAAATTTAAAAAGCACATAACTATGTTTTCTTTTGATGGATAAAATATGCTGGAAGTCTAAGAATGTATGCGTGTATGTACATTAATGATTTTCGTGTACGTTGTTCGAACTGCAGACGGTACAAAACGCACACCGGGTTCGAGAAAATGGACCTGGCCGTGATCTAAACGCATCAAACATTGAGTATGATCTGAAAAGTTAAGAGGTATTTCAACGAGACCGGTTAATTATGTACGTAGACGACGGCGACGAGTAACAAGCTACAAAGTTCCGAAGGTGTTTATGACGCAAAGCTCGAACTTTGTTTGATGACTAGCCGAGCTGTATGGTAACTAACTAGGGGCGTTTCGCAACGGCTGAACCGTTTAGAAATAGACATTCACTCTGTGCAAATTGAAACTGCCGGAATTATAAAACGATTTGAAACACAAACGCGTGCACAAGTTTATAACGAATAAACATGACTTTTGATATTTGATTAGTAGTCTTTAACAATAGAACTACCGCGCCAGTCGAAATGACTGGTTTTACAATTTTATTTTAAGATTCATACTTCATGTTACATTTTTTTTTTCGCAACTATGTCATGACTTGAAAGCGATAACTAAGGAAATAGTGTAATGAATTTTATTTTTATTTTTTTTATTCAAAATTAAAATAATTTTATGTCATGGCTACTTATACCGATACCAGTCAAAGTGACTGCTACCTGTGAAAGTGTAAAAGTGTCCTGCAATCTGTTTACCGAACACGAATTAACCAGTTTACTTGTTTTGTACAAATTCTCAAACGTTCTTAGAATTTTTACTGAGTATCATTCAGTTATGATGGTGAAAATTATCAGGAAAATTCCGGATTGATCATGAAGCTAATGCAAAACTAATGCATTCATTCGAAAATATATTTAGTCGTTTATTTAGATCTGGAGACGTGAAATGTGTATTGAAGTTTTTGTTGAATGTCGCACTCATATAATATAATAGATAATAAAAAAATAATTATACAAATTATAACAAACGACATATTATTTCAATTAGTGTGAGGTGAGAAAAATGAATAAAAATATAAATTTGATGTAATCACTAGTTTTAAGTCCTGAAAATTTTTTGTTTGTGAGTTCAAAACGGGTCATCAAGCAGCAGAAACTGCTTGTAAAATAAATAATGCTTTTGGGTTGGGACTTTGATATTATTATTAATTTTGCTTGAAATTGAGCTATTGAATTGAAGATGGAAAATAATCAAATAAGAGTAATTTTTTTGTATGATTTCAAAATTGGTGGTATAGCAGCAGAAAATGCTCGTTAAACTAAACAATGTTCTTGGTCTGGCACTTTGATTTTATTATTAATTTTTCTTGAAATTAGGGTATTGAATTAGAGATGGAAAAGAAGCTAATAAGAGCAATTTTTTGTATGAGTTCTAAATGGGTGATGAAACAGTAGAAACCGTTTGTAAACTAAACGATGTTTACGATGTGGTTACTGATAAGGAAGATACGGTGCAATGATGGTTCGAAAAATTTCGTGCTTGGGACAAGAGCATTGAAGATGAAGAAGATCGTGGACATCCCTTTTCAGTTCATGGCGACAATCTGAAAGTGTTAGTCGAATCAGAACCACGCACAACAATTCGAGAGCTTGCACAAAAGTTAGACATTAGTCGTCCCACACTTCCGGACCACTGAAAACAGCTAGACAAATCGAAAAAAGAGAAAAATGTATATGAACTGGAATGCCATAAACAGCAATTATTTTTCTAACAACCTAATACACAATGTCTGTCATTAACACAAGAACTACCGCACCAGTCAAAATCACTGGTTTTACAATTTTATTTCGAAATTCCTACTTCATGTTACATTTTTTTTTCGCAACGATGTCATGACTTTAGCAGCGATAACTAAGGAAATAGTGTAATGAATTTTATTTTTATTTTTTTTATTCAAAATCAAAATAATTTTGTATCATTGGCTACTTATACCGATACCAGTCAAAATGACTGGTTTTACAATTTTATTTTAAAATTCCTACTTCGTGTTTTTTTCGCAACGATGTCATGACTTTTGCAGCGATAACTAAGGAAATAGTGTAATGAATTTTATTTCTATTTTTTTAAATTCAAAATCAAAATAATTTTGTATCATGGCTGCTTATACCGATACCAGTCGAAATGACTGCTACCTGTGAAAGTGTCAGTGTCCTGCAATCTGTTTACCGAACATGAATTAGCTAGTTTACTCGTTCTGTACAACTTCTCACACGTTCTTAGAACTTTTACTGAGTGTCATTCAGTATGATGGTGAAAATTATCAGGAAAATTCCGGATCGATCATGACGGTAATGCAAAACTGATGCATTGATTCGAAAATATATTTAGTCGTTCATTTAGACCTGGAGACGTGGAATGTGTATTGAAGTTTTTGTTGAATGTTGCACTCATATTATATAATATAATAAATAATAAAAAAATAATTTTATAAATGATAATAAACGACATATTATTTCAATTAGTGCGAGGTGAGAAAAATGAATACAAATATAAATATTATGTAATCACTAGTTTTATATTATTTTTATAAGTCCTGAAAATAATGGCAAAATGATTGAAAATCTCTGAATTATTGGAAAAACTGAACGATATACCAATAGAATGCTCAGATATCGAGGATGATGAGCTCTATGACGGTGAATGTGAACCAGAAGAAATTGAAAATGAACTATGCGGTATTCACGATGAACTTTTTGATAGTGACAATAGTGGTAATGAGTTTTTAGACGAAGAAAATGCTCAGGAGTCTTCAGAAAGTGATAGTGTATTTGAGAATATTTTGAATTTACGTAAAAGAAGATGTGGTCGAGTGCTTTCAAGTTCTGAAGATGAAAATGAAAGTGTACTACAAGATCATCAAAATGAAATCGCTGCAGACGGAACCAGTTGGGAAAAAATACAAGAAGGGTCTAGTCGTGGAAGATTACCAGTTCATAATATTTTCAAAGACGTATCCGGTCCAACAGCATATGCCAAAAAAATATTATGAAAGGTGAATTTATGTTTCAATTAGCAGATGAACTTTTCATTGAAAATGCCGTTGAAAATGTAAAACCAGGGATGGAATCACGAGAAGCTAATGTACAAACAACTTCAAAGAATTCACTTCGTTCACGTAAATGGTGCCAAATAGGATACTGTAATAATAATAAGACTACCACCATTTGTAGTATCTGTAAAAAATATGTATGCGGAAAATGCACTCAAAAGAAAAACTACGTTTATAAGAAATACGACAAATTATAACTTTTTATACCCAATAATTTTACACTATAAGAATAACTTAACTTTGAAATGAAAATTTATTTTAATTTTTTCTTACCAAAGCTATATATTCTTGATTATACTTATTATTCTTATTGATGTGTAAACGATAACATGCTCCAATCTTTATTTAGGGAACATGGTCTCAAATGGGTTAATATGTAATACCAAAAAGGTACACATACATACAGATTTCAAAATTAAACTTATTTACGAGCCACCCTGAATATAAGAATACTTATTGACTAGCATTCATATCCAGTTTCCTAGAAGAATTCCTGAAGACTCCATTGTATCTTTGGCATTTCCAAACTTGCCCTTTACAGCATACACGGGTTGTAAAAAAAACAACCCCTTTTCAAATAACCTAGTATGGCAAAGAGTCTTACGATGGAAGCTGTCAGTGAACCGTATTAATTGAATTCAGTCCTGAACTGGATAACGAGATTACATCGACCGGATTGTTGATCAATGTCTAAGACTAACTTCGGTATTCCCGTTTCGAATCGAATCTCGATATTTGTTTTGAAAAGCTGTCTAACGGTTTTCTTGACTCCGTGAACAGTTTTTCTGTTATTTAAGGGGACCCGGTGGTCTAGAATTTTCGAAAAATCGATTTTTTTTTCGAAAGTATAGTATCTTAAAAATATACTGTTAAAATTTGATGACGAAATTCAGAGTATTTCAGGATCTACAGCCCATTAGAAGGTCAGGTAGGTAGAAGAATAAGTGGAGCAGTTGAAACTTTAAACGCGTTTATCTCGAAACTACTTTTTTTCGTCTTGCGGGGGCCAGAAAAAAAAAACTACTTGACCGATTTGTCTGAAATTTTAATATATTATTCTGAATAGTTCTAGCTCTCGTTGGAGAGTAAAACTAATAGTTTCCGTAAAGTATTTATATTTTTTTTATTAACAAAACATTCAAAAATACTGGTCGTTTTCAAACTTGTACTTTTGACTACGCGCCATTTTGTCAAATTTTTTTTTATTCTACTTCCTGCGATAGCTATACTTATACTAATTAAAAATTCGTCAATTGTTTTATTTCAGATCAGAGGGAGAGATAAATCATCATTCACCACGCAATTCCATTTTTTTAGAGAGGGAGACTTCAGCATCATTTTTCTAATTAAAAAAAATTTTTTTTTTGTCTATTTTCATTTTTGTGTAGTTTATTAGTAATAAAATAAGTGTAAAAAAATTTGAAAGCATTATTCATTACCCTCATATAGAAAATTTTTTTTTAAAATAGCTTAAATTTTAGGCCGCTAGACCACCGGGTCCCCTTAAGCGAATCCAGGTCAAATAGGTCAACAGTTAACTTACTTGTACGTTGTAATGTACAAGTTCTCGTGTGGGGCACGAGTTGCGTGCAAAAATTTCATATCGATCTTCTATCAAGGTGAAGGTTGATTACAATAGTGTGAATTTAATTTTTATTACAGTAGAAACATTATATCAGATGTCGGACAAAAGTTTAGAAAAGTTTAAAAGTTAAACAACAATTTCAGTTCTGTCGAAATAAATGGATTGAGGTTATGATTAAGTTTATAGTATTTTATATTATTTTTTTAAGTTTATATTATTTCCATGGATTTGGTAATTCGTCTCACTCATTCGTGTGATCCTTAAAACGATCAATACTGACCGGAATATCCAAAATATATAAAAATAACATTTCCCTAGGATTATTTATCAATTATATGGAGACATTATCATAGAAAATTTTAAAATTCATAACGAAATTATTAGATGACTGTGTAAGGAATGAATATAAAAAATATAGAATTGAAAATAGATACGAATTGATAGAAAACAAAAAAAAAATTGAAACATTAACAATATGGAATTGTACACAGAC
>CM068323.1:6006966-6009466 GCA_034766995.1 Acanthacorydalis orientalis | reverse complement strand
ACAACACGCGAGTAGTGCATGTCACGAAAATGGAACAGAGAAATTTAGAGCAACGGTGCGCGATAAAATTTTGTGCAAAACTCGGCGAAACCGCGACAGAAACTTATGAAAAAGTGCTTAAAGTGTATGGTAGTGATGCCCTGAGTCGTAGTCAGGTGCTTCGGTGGCATGCCGATTTTAAAAAAGGCCGTGAGAGCGTCAAAGACGAGACGCGGAGCGGAAGGCCAATTCAAGTGCGAACCATGTTGATTTGCTTCTTCGACAGCAAAGGGGTGGTTCACAAAGAGTTCGTACCACCTGGACAAACCGTAAATCAAGTATTCTACCGCAATGTGCTCGAAAAATCACGAAAAAGGGTGCTCAGAGTGCGTCCAGAGATCGCGAAGACTCGGGTTCTGCATCACGACAATGCTCCCTGTCACAGTGCGTTCAGTGTCTCTCAGTTTTTGGCGTCTAAAGGCATCGCAACGTTACCACAACCGCCCTATTCACCGGACATGTCACCCTGCGACTTCTTCCTATTCCCCCATATGAAAAAAATCGTCAAAGGTCGACATTTTGACTCCGTTGAAGATATCCAAGAATCTGTGACGAGGGTACTCGGAGAGGTCCCACAAGAAGTGTTCCAGAATTGTTACGAAAACTGGAAAACTCGCTGGAATAAGTGTATAGATGCGGGAGGGGACTACTTTGAAGGGGATCGCAGCGATGTACCTTAATTTTTAAATATACTCGATTTTTGAATTTTGTCGCATTACTTAATTGTCCGACCTCGTATATATATATATATATATATATATATATATATATATATATATATATATAAATATAAATATTTATATATATATATATATACATATATATATATATATATATATATATATATATATATATATATATATCAGGTAACCAAGAAAGTTGTTTTTGAATTGAGAAAAAAAATTGTATATTTTTACATAAAATAACTTTATTTATCAAAATATCCACCTTCGCATTGAACAACCTTTTTCCAGCGAGAAGATAATTTATAAATTCCATTCTTATGAAACTGATTTTCATTTTCAATGAAATGTAGACACCTCCATTTTTAATTCTTCTTCATTATTAAACCGTTTACCACGCATACGATTGTCCCAAGATAAAAATAGGCAATAATCTGATTGAGATATGTCTGAGGAATACGGGGGCATGCAGGAGGATCTCTCATTCTAAATTCATAACTTTTGTTGTGGTCTCTACTGTAACGTGTAGCCGTGTGTTATCTTGTAAAAATAAAACTTTTTTACGATTTACAAGTGCTGGCTGTTTTTGTTTTAATGCATCGTGTACTCGTTGAAATTGTTCACTATTAATGTTTGCCGTTAGGGTTCGACCCAGACGTAGAAATTCATGGTGAATAATTCCTTTTGAAGTCCATCAAACACAGAGAAGTAGTTTTCGCGGTGTTAAATTTCCCTTAGGACTTTGTGAGACAGGATCGCCTACTAAAAGTCAGCAGTGAGTACGTTTGTAGTTGGAATACCTAATCCAATTTTCATCAAAATTTGATCCAAAAAGTTCTCTGATTTTAGTCTTGAAATAAGAGATGCACAGATTTTAAGACACTGTAATTTGTCATTGGGAATTAATTCATGTGGTACCCATTTACTTAATTTCCACCTCTTTCCCATTTTGTGTAAAGTAAAAGACTTGAATCGAATTCGGAAATCATCGCTGCTGTAAATGTATATTTTGAGGAGTTTGACAAACCGTACAATTCGGAAGTGAGAACAGAATTGGAAATGCGTTCGACTAAGTGTATCGAGCTAAAAGGAGATTACCTCGAGAAATAAAGAAGAATTCGCTCGAAAAAACTGTGTTTTCTCGACACACATGGGTACTGATCACTCTACCCTCGTAGATTTTACAAGTTTGGATGCGAAATAAAGTAAGGATGAAAGAGTAAACGTTTTATGGTGGGCGCAGTGAGCAACAGACGGAGTCCCCTAGTCTTTTTTTAAAAAAAAAGATATACAATAACTGAAATTATAGAGAACAGTGTACGTTGCAGAAAAAAAATTTAAAAAAATAAAATCTTATCTCTTTTCACGTACGTTTTCATGAGTTACATACAGATATATTAAAAACATCTATCTGAACACTCTTCAGTTTAATGGCGTAAAATGAGCACTAAAACTTTAGTATTGAGTCGCGCTCATGCCTGCTCACTCGCCAAATTAGATTCGATAAAGCACCGTGCCAAGTGAAACGCTTCTCCCGAATCCGTTACTGCCGTGCAGATTCCGGCGTCGTTCGTTACATTCAAACGTGTCTCCTCCAGTGGATGCGCCGCCTCTTATATCTTAACATTTTCTTAATTAAGCGAACGCCTCCCGTTTCACTTGGCACTGCTTCACTGTTGGCCCATCGCCAATGCTAATTAATGGCTCTAATAAGGAAAAGTCGTACAATGTGCAGCACATGCTGGCATCCCAGTCGTATCTTAAAAATTTGTAAGCGC
>CM068323.1:5951966-6001966 GCA_034766995.1 Acanthacorydalis orientalis | reverse complement strand
CGTTTCATCTGCGGGCAAGGTCATGGCGTCGGTTTTTTGGGATGCGCGTGGGATAATTTTCATTGACTATCTTGAAAAAGGAAAAACTATCAACGGCGAGTACTATGCGAACTTATTGCAACGTTTGGGCGAAGAAATCAAGCAAAAACGGCCGCATTTGGCTAAGAAGAAAGTGTTGTTTCATCAAGACAATGCACCAGCTCACACATCCGTTATTGCAATGGCCAAAATTAATGAATTAACGTTTGAATTGCTACCACATGCATCCTGTTCGCCAGATTTAGCCCCCTCGGATTATTTTCTGTTCCCAAACTTGAAAAAATGGCTCAGTGGTCAAAGATTTCCCAACGATGAAGAAGTGATGTCGGCAGTTAATGAGTATTTTGAGGAGCAAGACAGTTCTTATTATAAAAAGGGTATCGAAGTTATTGAACATCGCTGGGAAAAGTGTATAGAGCTGAAAGGAGATTATGTTGAAAAATAAATATATTTTTTTCCAAAATTTTTGTGTTTTCTTTGCTGGGTCGGGTACTTCTGGGACCACCCTCGTAGCGTATATGTCATACGATTTTCGGTTGAATGGGATGAATCGAGCCCACAGACTTTTCTTCGGTGTGATCCAATAAAATAATAAAAATTATATGCGTGATGTACGTGAGAGTGAATAGCGAGTCCTCTTTCATCAAACTGATGTCCCAAATTTACCATCGATTAAATATTATTAATTTATAACGATATACTTGCAGAATCATGTCCTAGCTTTAAATTTATTTAAATGTTTGTATGGACAAGTCTGCGAATTTCGTCACATTAATATTTTGCTTGCACATATGAACGCGTGTGTGCATATTAAAATAATAGATGAAAACGGAATTAGTGTTTCGCATGGGATTAATATCTGGATGACTGGAAGAGTGTAAAAGAGAAATGCTGACGGTTCCGTATGTCAGGTTACCACACGGGCTGTGAGTGCACTTCGAGATAAGTGGCGTTGAATAAACAAGTGTGTACAAACAAGATACAATGAATACTAACATTTTATTTGTGTGAAATCTGGCGGCGAACTTGTACTTTTTTTTTTAAAAAAAAACAAGCTGCGTTTGATCGCTCATCAAAACATGTTGCGGCCTTATAAGATTTTTTACAATTCGCTCGTTTTAGAAACAACAACAAAGGTGTCTTTTTCCAGAAAATAACTTGACGAATATATTGGATCATCCCATAAGTAATGTGGTTTTTTCAAAATGAGTTTTGATAAAAGTGTCGTTTCAATGTTGATCCAAAATATTTTTTCCGATACTATTTACACCTTATTCCCATCTTAAATTTTCAATGCTATGATCATAAAACTTTTCAGGCTTTGCATTAACCCTTTCACTACGGATTAAATATTTTTAGTTTTAAGACTTCTGTTTCGTTTGATGAACTTTTGAGTTACTTAAGTAATCTATTCAATTACAGTTAGTAATTTTTGAAAATTCTATGGAATATACAGGTTCCGTTAATCCGAGGTCACTGCTATTCTGGGATGCGTCCAGAGGCAAGAAGAACTCGGAGTCAGGGGTAGACGGATCACCATCTGCTCGGATAGTCAGGCAGCACTGAGAGCACTAGCTTCCATGCCACCACTTCAAGGTTGATTTTGGAATGCAAGATAGCTCTCGGCAGACTGGCTTTCTAGAACGAGGTTCACCTTATGTGGGTGCCGGGTCATTCGGGCATACAGGGAAACGAAATAGCGGACTGACTGACCTCATTAAAAGCCACGTCCGCAGTGGAGGGGGCCAGAAGCCTTCGTAAGGCTAGAAAGATGCCGGGCCAAGGGCGTCATTCGGGAGTGGGTCGAGTCAGAACACTCAGAATGGTGGCTAAAGATTGACGGTTGTCGTCAATCCAGGGTACTCTTAGGCCAGGCCCCAAACAAGGACTGGACCAAGAGAATCTATACAAGTGGTAGATCCTTCTCCCGGCTCCTGGTGCGAATTGTCACAGGACACGGGAGACTAAGCTACCACGAACATATACAAGGCCGGAGGACGGACGGGAAGTGTAGATGGTGCGGGGGGGGGGACGAGACTCCCATTCACCTCTTCGCGGAATGTCTGGCATGGGTCAATTTAAGGCGACGATGGTTTCGGGAGTTTCACCTCACCGCGGCCGAACTGAGGTCTATAAACTCGGGCAGGCTGATAGGCTTCTGGAAGGAAGCGAGACTTCCCGAGTAGTTTTGATCAGCCGTGGGAAGGCATAATGGACTTCGAGTCTAAGTGCCGGGAGGTAAGATAGCTTCCTCTCCCCTCAAACATTATCTACCTAGGTCCCGTTAGTAGCGAAAGGGTTAAAGAAAGAAACGAGCTCCCCACGGACATCACTCTCTGTATTAATTGGTTTTCCATCGATGCGATTCTACAGACTTCGGAACAGATGACAGAACAATGGTGCTAGGTCAGAGCAATATGGTGGATCAGTCAAATTATTTCAGTTTTTGGGAGGTTTCTCGTGTAGTGAGGACGGGCATTGTTGTGATCAAAAATCACACTTTTGGTATAGGATAATGCTGGCCGTTTTTCATGAACGGATTGTTTCAGCTGTAAACAATACTCTATTTATATATTTAGTATAGATATAAGTGTTATACTTGTGGGTTCTGCATCATAATTAGAGCAATCACGTATCCACATCGACGGTAATATTTATTATAATATTTGTCCCAAAATTACATGTTGCCCATGCACGTGTCATAAGTACCGAATCTGCATAAATGGAATTCGTCGAGAAACAAGTCGAGAAACAATACTCTGTTTATATATTTAGTATAAAATAGCAATTGTAGCTAACGGTGCACCTTCTACAACGGTACAGCTCAATTCATGAAAATTATCTATTTTGTTACTCAAAATCGGAAACGAATATCTGGACGGAATTGCCCCGGTCTCCCCTATGTGTACTGAAATGAAAATCGCTGACACGATTATAATTTGCAGTACAGAAACCTCTCCATTCACCTCGTTGCACTTGTATTAGAACGCTCTAATTCCATTATGCTCTTCATACATGTATGAAGGTGTTAATATAGAAATATATATATATATATATATATATATATATATATATATATATATATATATATATATATATATATATATATATATCTTTCACGTGAACGTCTGCCAACAATCTATTTCTCCTAACTACGCGAACGATCATAATAAATTGACTACAGACGAGATAAGGTACATTATGTATGTATGTATGTGGAGGCCAGATCAGAAAATGATCATTCATAAAATATCGACGATACGATCTCCAGTAATGCACATTTCGCGTGTTTAAAAATTCAACGGAGATGACAGAGATTCTTTACATATTCGAGCGGAGTTGTTTCTCGTCAAGATATGTACTTTTATTGACCGTATCTCGAAAGTGTGTGCCGTTAAACGTTTTATGTCCGTACGAACGGTCGCGCCCGTTCGATATTATCAGGCCGGTGGAAAAATAATTGCGGTCCGTCGTCTGCAAGTTCGATATACATTTTAAGATTTTTTCGAATTTCCTAGCCGTTTTCAGTGGTCCGGAACTGTTGGATAACTGATACCTAATTTATGCGCAAGCTGTCGAATTTTTGTGCGTGGTGTCGATTCGACTTACACTTTCAGTTGGTCGTTATGAACTGAAGAAGGTCGTCCGCGATCTTCTTCACCTTCAAGGCTCTCGTGGCCAGCACGACATTTTTGGAACCATCATTGTACCGTACGTTCCTTATCAGTAACCACATCAAAAGCAGCGTTTAGTTTACAAGCAGTTTCTGCTGATTCATGACCCTTTTTGAACTCATACAAAAAATACTCTTATTTGCTTCTTTTTCATCTTCAATTCAATAGCTTAATTTCAAGCAAAATTAATAATAAAACCGAAGTCCCAAAACAAAATCATCGTTGAGTATATAAACGAACAGTTTCTTCGGCTCTAGGACCAATTTTGAAGTCAGACAAAAAAATTACTCTTATTTGATTATTTTCATCTTTAGTTCAATAGCCCAACTTCAAGCAAAACTAATTATAAAACCGAAGTCTCAAATCAAAAGCATCGTTTAGTTTAACGAGCAGTTTCTCCTCCTCTACGACCCACTTTAAAGTCATACAAAGAAATTACTCTTATCTGCTTCTTTTCCATCTTTAATTCAGTTGCTGAATTTCAAACAAAATTTATAATAAAACGAAGTCGATATTGTAAAATACACTTTAAAATGATATTAACATGGACATAATGAAATGACACTCTCATTGAAAAAAAATAAGGCTAAAATCCAGAAAACAAAAACTGCAATTGTTTTACGACCGAACTAATATATATATATATATATATATATATACGAGGTCAGACAATTAAGTAATGCGACCGATTTTTTTTCTCGGCCTGTGGTAGCACTGCGAACCTGTAACTCCGCCACCGTAATAGCAGATCCCTATTCTCTCGATTGAGACCTTGACCACCCTCGTACGATCATTTCTTCGCCAGCTGTTTAGTGTTTTGTAACAACGCGCGAGTAGTGCATGTCACGAAGCCCACCGAATGAACATCGCTCAAGATTGTCTCGAGCAGGTTGAAAGTGATCCTACTCTTCTCGATCGAGTTATTACTGGTGATGAAAGTTGGTTCTTTCAATATGACCCCGAAACTAAACGACAAAGCCAACAGTGGCTGTCCCCTGGAGCACCAAGGCCAAAAAAGGCGAGAATGAGCAAGTCCAAAGTGAAAACCATGTTGATTTGCTTCTTCGACAGCAAAGGGGTGGTTCACAAAGAGTTCGTACCACCTGAATAAACCGTAAATCAAGTATTCTACCACAATGTGCTCGAAAAATTACGAAAAAGGGTGCTCAGAGTGCGTCCAGAGATCGCGAAGACTTGGGTTCTGCATCGCGACAATGCTCCCTGTCACAGTGCGTTCAGTGTCTCTCAGTTTTTGGCGTCTAAAGGCATCGCAACGTTACCACAACCGCCCTATTCACCGGACATATCACCCTGCGACTTTTTCCTATTCCCCCATATGAAAAAATTCGTCAAAGGTCGACATTTTGACTCCGTTGAAGATATCCAAGAATCTGTGACGAGGGTACTCGGACAGGTCCCACAAGAAGTGTTCCAGAATTGTTACGAAAACTGGAAAACTCGCTGGAATAAGTGTATAGATGCGGGAGGGGACTACTTTGAAGGGGATCGCAGCGATGTACCTTAATTTTTAAATATACTCGATTTTTGAATTTTGTCGCATTACTTAATTGTCTGACCTCGTATATATATATATATATATATATATATATATATATATATATATATATATATATAATATAATATACATTGAACTCATTAGCAATTAGTCGATATCCAATTAAATATTAAAACCATTTCCGTTACTGTTGAAACCTACTAGTGTGCAACTTGATTAGAATGAAGTTTTCACATTAAGTTTGTTGAATTTTCTTGAACAGTCTGTATGATTTTCAATATCGGTTTTCCTCGAGTTCGCTCACTAAAAAAAAAAAATAGTTTCCATTCCCTTACAATTGCGAACGAAATCCACGTCGTTTGAATATTTGTAAGTTCGAGTCCGTGCAATGTCTGAGTTGATTTTACCTCCCCGTTAAATAATTCATGTATCCAATGTGAGGCGACATGATTTGTGTAACACACTCGAACATCAACTTTTTATACTTGTCAGTAGCGGGAAACATTCATTGAATTGAAATCTATGTAAGAGAAATACTTGTTTTTCTTAACCTATCTAGATAAGCAATTTGCAGAACAACCAGGCTAGATTTATCTGATTGTGCAAGTATTTCTTAAAATGAGATTTCACCGACAATGCGACCAATTTAACAGTTTATATATTTTATTTTATCTAAAAGAATTTCAACCGTTTGACGATCAGTTGTCTGTCTCTTAGGTTGGTAGGAAAATAATTACGGTTTTCGTTTTCTCAATTCTAACTTTAATTTTTTTCCCATGTTCTGCGATGTTCGAGTTCACATCGAATCATATTTTTCATTAGTCAGGACTTTTTTACAAGTGACGAATTGAAAATTTACAGGAAATGGTGGCGAAAGGTCGTCGATACCGATGGCGAATATGTAATTGTTTAGAAAATAATAAAAGAAAAAATCGACTGCAATGTGTGTTTGAATTTGTCATAACTGATTGCTGATGGATACTCCTAATATCGTTTGAGGATCTGTCGTACTTTCAGCTCGTGTCCCATCTTCAAGTTATCTTAATTTTACTGAATGTATCACATGTACAAAAATTAATCGCAGGAGACAGAGACTTAATACTAGGTTGGTAGGAAAATAATTACAGTTTTTGTTTTATGAATTCTAATCTTAATTTTTTTCAATGAAAGTGTAATTTCGTCGTGTTCATGTTAATATCATTTTAAAGTCCATTTTCCGGTCTCTATTTTGGTAACATCAATTTTTGTTTTATTATAAATTTTGTTTGAAATTGAGCTATTGAATTAAAAATGGAAAACGAGCAGATAAGAGTAATTTCTTTGCATGACTTCAAAATGGGAGGAAGAGCAGCAGAAACTGCTCGTTAAACTAAACGATGTTCTTAGTTTAAGACTTGGTTTTAATATTAATTTTTCTTGAAATTGAGCTATTGAATTAGAGATGGAAAAGAAGCAGATAAGAGCAATTATTTGTATGAGTTCAAAACGGGTCATGCAGCAGCAGAAACTGCTTGTAAACTAAATGATGCTTTTGGTTTGGGACTTTGGTTTTATTACAAATTTTGCTTGAAATTGAGCTATTGAATTAAAGATGGAAAAGAAGCAGATAAGAGCAATTTTTTGTAAAAGTTCAAAACGGGTGGTCAATTTCAATCCTCAAGACGAAACAATTAGAAGGATGTAAGTCCATTGTTATCAGAAAAGCAAGCAAACTTTGAAATAACAAGTAGCAATTTTTTTTCAATGAAAGTGTAATTTCGTCGTGTTCATGTTAATATTATTTTAAAGTGAATTTTCCGGTCTCTATTTTGGTAATATCGATTTTCGTTTTACTATTAATTTTGCTTGAAATTGGGCTATTGAATTAAAGATGGAAAAGAAGCAGATAAGAGCCATTTTTTGTATGAGTTTGGAACGGGTCATGAAGCAGCAGAAACTGCTTGTAAACCAAATGATGCTTTTGGTTTGGGACTTTGACCAATATCGACTGTGATGAACACTTGCCACAAACATATTTGTTGCATGCATTGCAGGTATAAACCGCTCTGTTTCTATTGCACAATCGAATTTGGCAAGTTTTGCGTTCATAAGGATTTTTTTTGAATTTTCTGCAGTACAATCCATTGCTTTCCGTTCTTATTTTTGGGAGGAGGCTTCTTTTCTGCAGCAACTATATGCATTGGAGATTTCTTCGGATAATTGAAACAAAAATTGTTTTCTTGTTATATTTTTATCGCAAGTCCCTTTATATAAAATCCACGCATCGATTGATGCCAAGTCCAAAATATTATAAAATACCTGTAAAAGCCATCTACGTGACCCTGCTTTTACACTGTATTTGCGGGCCATTCGGTCAACTATATCTACTCCAAACTTAGTCTCATTGTAAAACGATACAGTTTCAGGAATTTGTTTTCGATTAGAAGCAATTTTTACAGATTTGTGTTTAGAGCTAAGAAGTAGTACTTTTTTGCGAGGCTTACTTTTGTAAATCGTTAGAACAATATCATTGGACTTGTAGAGCTTTGTGGAGAAAACAGCCATGTTATCTTTTCTAGCTTTAGCTATTTTCGGCAATTCTCTCTTATTTGCTCGCATAGTTCCAACAAGACTTGTTTTTTTGGCCAGTAGCTTCTTTGCGAGTTCTATACTTGTAAAAAAGTTATCTGTTGTTATATTTCTTCCACAATTTACATAGTTTTTTACAAGATTAAAAACTACAAATTCACTCAAAGATACTCCTGATGGTCTAAGTTCATCTTTGCCTAAGTACGGAAAGCCATTTATTATAAATTTATTTAGCCAAATTATTATAAATTTTGAGATTGCTAATGTCGTCAATTTGACGGGTCTTGGTATAAATAGGTATAGGTCATACTAATTATGGAAGTTAAAGTAGCTGAGTGGAAATCGAATAGGAATATTTAACTGTTTTTATATTTCATTAAAAGTCGTCATAAAATTCTAGAACAATACATAAATTATATCGAAATTTTTAAGAACGAAATTTGAAAATCGTCAAAATGACGCTCTTGGTAGTTCTAGTGTTAGTAGATAAATGTCATTTTTACGATAACCGGTATTATTATATGTTGTAAGAAACTGATAAGTCAATAAATATAGAAATATTCTATTATTACGAATTTTTCAAAGACCATATTATTATACCTATTGATGTGTTAGTGATAAAATGTGCCAATCCTCATTCAGGGAACATGGACTCAAATGGGTTAATATGTAATACCAACAATATATTACATAACATGGAATTCCTTTTGTAAGAAACTAATAAGTCAATAAATATAAAAAATATTCTATTATTACGAATTTTTCAAAGACCAGTCCTTTTGACTGGTTTCGGTAGAAATGGCTTCGTCTCAACTGTCGGTAGTTCTAGTGTTAAACGAAACATAATTGTTATTCTGTAATAAATCTTTTACTCGATTTCGTCACACGGTATGAACATTTATAACGACGTTATTGACAGTAACTAATTTATGGTTATTAAGTAGCAATTCAATCGTGATTGATTTAATCTTGTTAAAGGATTTACGTTAAAGTAGAACTTGATATTAAACGCGAAAAACGTATTGATATAATTTCGAAGCAAAGCTCGATTCTGCATAAATGGTCACGTAGGACAATCAGTGACTGGATTCTGAATACAAAAGAGAAGTATCCGAAAAGATAACAAAATACAGGCAATTTAAACCTTATATTGTGTGTGTGTGTATATATATATATATATATATATACATACAGAGTGTCCCAATTAAGATATTTTTATTTCAAGCTGAAAAAAGTCTAACACTACTAATTTACAAATTATCAATCTCGCCATGCTTGTCGAAAAATCAACTTTTAAAAATTGTAAAAAATACAGTGATGGAAGTGAAAATTTTGAGAATTAATCTGGGTATAGAATTTTTTTATAAAGGTATAGAATTGCTTATTAAGGTAAAAAAAAATTACTGAAGTTAAATGGGATTAGATAGAAAAATAGTAAAATCCTTTTTTTTTATTTACATTCCTTTCTATCTACTCACTACAAATATTTGGCGATACCCTTGTGTTTCCGGCAAGAATAAATTGAAACCACTTATTCAGGAGAAATGTAACCAAATTAATCGATACTTAGTGAAGAAACTTGTAGCTCCATGTCTAATCAATTAAGGGGACCCGGTGGTCTAGAATTTTCGAAAAATCGATTTTTTTTTCGAAAGTATAGTATCTTAAAAATATACTGTTAAAATTTGATGACGAAATTCAGAGTATTTCAGGATCTACAGCCCATTAAAAGGTCAGGTCAGTTTCTTAAGAATATACTTGCTTGAAACTTTAAACGCGTTTATCTCGAAACTACTTTTTGTCGTCTTGCGGGGGCCAGAAAAAAAAACTACTTGACCGATTTGTCTGAAATTTTAATATGTTATTCTGAATAGTTCTAGCTCTCGCTCGGAAGTAAACTAATAGTTTCCGTAAAATATTTATATTTTTTTTATTAACAAAACATTCAAAAATACTGGTCGTTTTCAAACTTGTACTTTTGACTACGCGCCATTTTGTCAAATTTTTTTTTTTTATTCTACTTCCTGCGATAGCTATACTTGTACTAATTAAAAATTCGTCAATTGTTTTATTTCAGATCAGAGGGAGAGATAAATCATCATTCACCACGCAATTCCATTTTTTTAGAGAGGGAGACTTCAGCATCATTTTTCTAATTAAAAAAAATTTTTTTTTGTCTTTATTTTCATTTTTGTGTAGTTTATTAGTAATAAAATAAGTGTAAAAAAATTTGAAAGCATTATTCATTACCCTCATATAGAAAAAATTTTTTTAAAATAGCTTAAATTTTAGGCCGCTAGACCACCGGGTCCCCTTAAAAGATGTTTTAAAACCGAGAAATTGAATCAACAAAATATTAATTATTAGGTTGATTCCTTTTTCGAATTCAATTCTCAGTGTTTGAACACTTTTGTGTGATTTGTTCTGTATATTAAATTGAAATTGTTTACTTTTTTCTGTACATACGATTCTTTAGATTTCTTGTTTTTATTCTTTATTTTTGTGTTCAAATATACGATTTAGAAGAAAATTAAAAGTAAATTTATTAAGGGCAGATGTAACCAGCTACGTTTTGAGTACAATGTTTCGGTCGAGAAATAAACAGGTGGATCGGCAAGTACTTGTACAATTTGAATCTCATTTGCATGGCATATTAATCATATAGGTATGTGAACGATGCAAAATAAGAAAGAATAATTATTATAAATTATACAGCGCATATGCTGGGCGAGGTGCTGAGTTATTTATTTTATAATCTGGGTGCTTTGGTTAAAAACTGGTTACGACGTATCATTATTCATTTAAAATGATTCTAGTATTATTAATTATTCACCGTATCGGACCGAGCGTGTTCGATATATAGAAAAGTCTACAAATACGTGGCCGGTTTTGAAGAGTAACTGTGTTCGTGTACTCGCTCAGGGAGACGGGGACAGTTGTATATGTTTTCATATAGCTCCATTCATTTTAATAACGCATGTGAAGTTGAAAATCATCCAGACATTAATTACACTGTGCGACAGAATTTTAAAAATTGTTTGTTGAAGTGAGTTTTGTGATCGATTTTAATAAAACGGATTAAGATAAACATAAACCCACCCATATTTTTATTTAACGGCATGTATACCTTTCGAGCGGTGAAAAAATCGATTTTTCAAGAATCACATATTCGGGTAGTCGTGTCGCTCGAAAATATTCCACGGAATTTTATTTGAGAAATTCTTTAAATTGCCAGAACTACGGCCGAAAATGTGCTGGTGATCGGGCGTCCTGCAGCGCGGCGTCTTGAGTCAATATGAGAATAAATATGACTACCAAGCACTTCCATGGAATGTTCTTGAAGCGATGAAACCCATTTACGAAGGTCTGAGTTCGAAGAGTCTACTGGAGCGTTGCGTGGGAGGATTTGCACAAAATAACAATGAAAGTTTAAAAAAACGATTTGATATGGAAAATAGTGCCGAACGAATTACGCAGTTACGTTCAAAATAGAAGGTAAAGCTAAACGTGTCCCTGAAACAATCACATTTTACAACAAAACCAAGTTTGGGGTGGATGTTGTAGACCAAATGGCTAGAAAATATAGCGTGAAAGCAGGATGGGTCCCGCAGATGGTCCCTTCAAGTGTTTTGTAACATTTTAGATTTGGCAGCCATCAATGCCTGGATATTGTATAAAGAGACCACTGGGAGTAAACATATCTAGAAAGAATTTTATTTTTCAACTGGCTGAAGAACTAGGCAGTTGATATTCGCGACGAACAAAATACTAGTTCCAATTCAGTTATACAAAATCTTAATGTACGAAAATGTCTTTCCAAATCGGATTATGCAAGAAAAATAGGTCTAATAATATTTGTATTGAGTGTAACACAAGTATGTATGCGGATGAAATGTACATTAAAAATGGAGTTTATATGTAAAAAATGTACTGAATAAAACTGTTAATAAAAATTTATTGATTTAAGATAAAAAGATTTACAAAAAATTGCATTTCAATTTACCCGTCGAAAAGAGAGATTTCAGTGAAAATAGGTATTCGGTCGATACCCGTGAATCTAGTGTTAACATACGTTTGAGTAACTGAAAAATTACAGCTTGAGCACAGATCGAATAAGACTGTCGTTATAGCAGAACGAAAATGGTATAACGAGCCGTGTAGCTCTGTACAATAATTATTGTAATGTAAATATCGCGTGGCACTTGCGACAGTGAAGAAAATCCACAACACAGCAAGCGAAGCAGATAAGACTTATCGCGTTCAGTTCGGTGCAGACTTGAAATGTCAAACTATGTGCAGGCTAATTGTGTTATTTGAAAGAAATTGTATTTATTTTCATACGAGCTGCGGTACGTTCTCGGTTGAATTTTTTTCTAATTGGAAACGGTAAAAATATTCCACGAGAAAAATCAATTCGATGTATTATTCACAGACCTTTAATGTTGGGTGGATTGGTAACGAACTGTCTATCATATATATAAACGCACAGCAAACTGCGGCTATGTGCGGCTCTCGAGGCAATATTGGGTTTCATTACCATTTTTCCTAAGACTTTTCGTATTAATCGTCTATAGTAGTATAGTACGAGGTCAGACAATTAAGTAATGCGACAAAATTCAAAAATCGAGTATATTTAAAAATTAAGGAACATCGCTGCGATCCCCTTCAAAGTAGTCCCCTCCCGCATCTATACACTTATTACAGCGAGTTTTCCCGTTTTCGTAACAATTCTGGAACACTTCTTGTGGGACCTCTCCGAGTACCCTCGTCACAGATTCTTGGATATCTTCAACGGAGTCAAAATGTCGACCTTTGACGAATTTTTTCATATGGGGGAATAGGAAAAAGTCGCAGGGTGACATGTCCGGTGAATAGGGCGGTTGTGGTAACGTTGCGATGCCTTTAGACGCCAAAAACTGAGAGACACTGAACGCACTGTGACAGGGAGCATTGTCGTGATGCAGAACCCAAGTCTTCGCGATCTCTGGACGCACTCTGAGCACCCTTTTTCGTAATTTTTCGAGCACATTGCGGTAGAATACTTGATTTACGGTTTGTCCAGGTGGTACGAACTCTTTGTGAACCACCCCTTTGCTGTCGAAGAAGCAAATCAACATGGTTTTCACTTTGGAATTGCTCATTCTCGCCTTCTTATTTTTCTTATTTTTAGGTATATATAGCACGTGACTACGACTCAGGGCATCACTACCATACACTTTAAGCACTTTTTCATAAGTTTCTGTCGCGGTTTCGCCGAGTTTTGCACAAAATTTTATCGCGCACCGTTGCTCTAAATTTCTCTGTTCCATTTTCGTGACATGCACTACTCACGCGTTGTTACAAAACACTAAACAGCTGGCGAAGAAATGATCGTACGAGGGTGGTCAAGGTCTCAATCGAGAGAGTAGGGATCTGCTATTACGGTGGCGGAGTTACAGGTTCGCAGTGTTACCACAGGCCGAGAAAAAAAATCGGTCGCATTACTTAATTGTCTGACCTCGTATATATATATATATATATGTATATATATATATGTATATATATATACATAAACATATATATATATATATATATATATATACATAAACATATATATATATATATATATATATATATATACATAAACATATATATATATATATATATATATATATATACATACATAAACATATATATATATATATATATATATATATACATACATATGCATACATATATATATATATATACATAAACATATATATATATATATATATATATATATATATATATATATATATATATATATATATATATATATATACATAAACACATATATATATATATATACATATATATATATATATATATATATATATATATATATATATATATATACTTATAGTCGATACAACATACAAAACACACTTCTGAAAAACTTTTTGCTGGCAATGACACAGCATGATGTCGTAGACTGTCGTTCCAGAGATGCTTTTCAGACGGACCGGGCCTTTCTCTTCCATCCATTCGTGTCATCCGAAATCATCCCGAATGTCGTTTCTATCTCGACGAGCACGCGAACCACATTTTCCCTTTAAGCTTTTGTTCGCATCGCTTAACATCTATAACTCATTTCTTGTTCTTAATGCTCTCGATCACAATATGACATTTCAATTTATTTTTATTATCAACCGTGAGCGAGAGTTACATTTCATTGTTTCATCGGTGACGGATGGCGTGTTCTCGCTTCTTGGTATCGTTATGGAGAATATCTTTCGCATGAAGACGGTGTAATTGAGAATAAACGGGCGCACGCGCCAGTTTTAATATATGGAATGATACTTGAACGGCGCACAGTTCTTTTTTTTCACGAACATTAATATTAGAGGCATCCATAAGTTGTCAGTTTTTTTGGCATGTGAATTAGATTCAGTTCAGAAGGCTCGGCAAAGAAATCGAGATGCTGAAACGATTAGCAACGGCATTCTCGGTCAATTCATGCGGCAGCCATCTCTCTTCTTTCTGGATCTCTCACATGGTTTGTAAACGTCATGAAATGGTTCATTTATCGACTTCGAGTTGTTGAATCAATCCAAACGCTCCAATTGCTGTCGATAATGTTCAACGGTGATTGTTTCTTTCGGTTTCAACAGCTCATTATATATATATAAATATATATATATATATATATAAATATATATTTAAATATATATATATATATATATATATATATAAATATATATTTAAATATATATATATAAATATATATATATATATATAAATATATATATATTTAAATATATATATAAGTATATATATATATATATATATATATATAAATATAAATATATATTTAAATATATATATAAATATATATTTAAATATATATATATATATATATATATATATAAATATATATATATATATATATATATATATATATATATATATAAATATATATATATATATATAAATATATACAAATATAAATATATATAAATATATATATATAAATATATATATGTGTATATATATAAATATATACAAATATAAATAATAACAACTGTCCTATAAAATCGGATTATGAATTCAAGAAGGAATTTCGCAGCAAGTTTACATTACATATTTGATATGAATAATGAAATATTTTGTGTAGTGTGGAAAGACAACAAATGTGTGAGAGTCTTGTCAAATCATCAAGGTATACAACCGTTAAACAATGTAACTAGATGGTCCGAGTCTGGGAAAAACAAATCAAAATAAATCAACCCTATTGCATAAGTAACTATAGTAAGTTTATGGGAGGTGTTGGCAAACTGGACTGGAATGTTAACAAATACAGGATAGAAATTCGTGGAAAAAAGTGGTATTTTCCTATTTTTACAGACATAATCGACACAGGTGTTGTAAACGCCTACGTACTGATTGCCATGCTAACAAAATCGTGCCATTATTAGAATTTAGACGAAATATCGCCCGAGCATATTTTCAGCGAGCGTCTCTTTCTAATCCTAAAAATCTCAGTAGACCTTCTTTACAAAAACAAGCTTCAAAACGTGTTCTCGAAACCGTATGGAAAGACCCAATAGGGCATTACTTACAAAGAAAATGCGCAGTGTGCAAAACAAATGGAAGAAAAGAATGTGGTAAATGTAACGTCGTGTTACATGCAGACTGTATGGAGAAATGGCATAAATAACAGCTATTTTTGTGTATATAAAATAATTCATACAATAAAAAAATATTTTATTAGTTTTTTTTCATGTAACCTGCCACAATCCCCATTTGGGACTTTTTAAAAAATATAAAATATTTTCACAACAAAATATAATTTGAATATAATTATATTGTTACACAACTTTTTGTGCATATATATATATATATATATATATATATATAACTTTTCCAGTCAAAAATATCAAAAAAAAAATTTGGCAGTTAAGGGGACCCGGTGGTCTAGAATTTTCGAAAAATCGATTTTTTTTCGAAAGTATAGTATCTTAAAAATATACTGTTAAAATTTGATGACGAAATTCAGAGTATTTCAGGATCTACAGCCCATTAGAAGGTCAGGTAGGTAGAAGAATAAGTGGAGCCGGCTCTATTGACACGCGTTTATCTCGAAACTACTTTTTTTCGTCTTGCGGGGGCCAGAAAAGAAAAACTACTTGACCGATTTGTCTGAAATTTTAATATGTTAACAAAACATTCATATAACAACATTCAACAACATATTGTTATAAATTTTATATGTTAACAAAACATTCAAAAATACTGGTCGTTTTCAAACTTGTACTTTTGACTACGCGCCATTTTCTCAAATTTTTTTTTTATTCGACTTCCTGCGATAGCTATACTTATACTAATTAAAAATTCGTCAATTGTTTTATTTCAGATCAGAGGGAGAGATAACCACGCAATTCCATTTTTTTAGAGAGGGAGACTTCAGCATCATTTTTCTAATTTAAAAAAAATTTTTTTTTTGTCTTTATTTTCATTTTTGTGTAGTTTATTAGTAATAAAATAAGTGTAAAAAAATTTTAAAGCATTATTCATTACCCTCATATAGAAAAAAAAATTTTAAAATAGCTTAAATTTTAGGCCGCTAGACCACCGGGTCCCCGTAAGGATAAACACAATTTACAGCTGTCGATGTTGTTATTATTACCTAAATATATGAACGACACGTCTATTATTCAGTAGTTCGATTGATGCCGCCACTGTACGATGTTATTTTCATGAAAAACACGTGTAAACACATTTCCGTAAATGAAAATAAATATCCATAATAGTGGTGATTTGTTTAAATTACGATCGAGTAAAATAACATTGCAAGCGTTCTTGTTTACATAACGTGCACGTATGAAAATGAATAATGCGTTCTGTTTATGTTTTCTGTTATGCATTTTCATACATTTCTATTTATTGTAATTAAATGAGTGGAATAAACATAATAATGCAATAAAATACTGATTCTCGCTAGCTGAACGCGCTGACACACCGTGTTGAAACGAAACACGGTTCACACTATCGAAATAGTATTTAGACAGTTTGTATTAGTGTTTATATTGTGGTCATGCATTTTACAGTTCTTTCATAATATGAAGAATAATTAATTATCAGGGACGATTTTTTTTTTTTTAAATCCAAGCGATTTTGGCAAGATCTTGCCTTGTGGTGTCTAACAGATGCTAACCCTGGACGTCACTATAGTACCGGGGGCCTTAAAGACCCGAAAACCAATATGTGTCTTTAGATGTGACGAACACCGTAATTTGGAAACAATAGGAATTGTTATTCATCGCTTGTGGTCATTATCTGGGAAAAATTTCAAAAAAAAACCCAGATGCCTTGATTTATCAGGGACAGAGAATATATCCTTTTAAGCTATACCATATTTTAAATTTTCTGTACTTAAAAAATACCTTGCCTTGCTAGATTTCACGATTGAACTTGTAATATAGAGAATCGTTAAAAAAAAATTTACATATATATATATATATAGTTTATCAACCTACAAATCACTAACTTTTACTGTTTTTCAGTTACACATCAGTTGTAATAATAGAAAATATCAGACACATTTGAACAGAGTAAATTTTATGTTGATGAGTTATTGTAAATTGGAAAATATCAACGAAGTACAGACAGGTAATGAGTGAAAAATATAACTAAATGTGACAACATGCATGCGACAAGAGCATGTGTCAACATGCTCTACAGAAAATAGGTCTATCGAAATATATCTATCATTGTCTGTCTATGTATATGTCTATTCTACCAAACATTTGTCCATCCACCTGTCGATTGTCAACCTATCTAACATTTCTCTATCTTCCTGTCATTAGTATATACATCTGTCGTTTGTCAATTTATATATCATTTGTCTATCTACCCGTTATTTTTCTATCTACTTGTCATTTGACTATGTACCTATAATTTGTCTATCCACTTGTCATTTTACTACATACCTGTCGTTTGTCTATTCAACTGTCAGTTATCTATGTATTTATCGTTTGTCTAGCTATCATTTATGTATCTACCTGTCATTTGTCAATTTATCATTTGTATTTCTACCTGTCATTTGTCAATCTGTCTATCATTTATATATGTATCTAACTTTTGTCTAGCTATCTATCATTTGTCTATGTACATGTCATTTGTCTAAATTATCTATTTTTTGCCTACCTATCTATCATTTGTGTATCTACCGTCATTTATCTATCACCTCTCATTTATGTACTTACCTATCATTGGTCTATGTATCAATCTTTTGTCTATCTATCTACCATTTATCTATCTACCTGTCATTTGTCTATCTATCTATGTATCATTTACCTATGTATCTAACTTTTGTCTATCTATCTATCATTTATGTATCTACCAGTCATTTGTCTATCATCTGCCATTTATCTACCTATCTATTATTTGTCTATCTATCTATCATTTGTATTTCTATCTTCCATTTTTCTATCTACCCGTTATTAGTCTATCTACCTGTCATTTATCTATGTCTCTATCTATCATTTGTCTATGTATCTATAATTTATCTATCTACCTGTCATTTATCAATCTATCATTTGTATTTCTACCTGCCATTTGTCAATCTATCTATGTATCATTTTATCTATTTTTTGTCTATCTACCAGTCATTTATTTACCTACCTGTCATTTGTCAATCTATCATTTATCTATGGATCTATAATTTGTATTTCAACATGTCATTTATCTATTTACCTGTCAGTTGTTAATCTACCTAATATTTATCTATATAATCTATCTATGTATCTATCATTTATCTATGTATCTATCTTTCGTCTATCTATCTATCATTTATCTATCTGCCTGTCATTTATCTACTTATCTGTCATTTGTCCATCTATAATTTGTATTTCTACCTTTCATTTGTCTATGTATGTATCTTTTGACTATCTATCTATCATTTATCTATCTACCTGTCATTTGTCTAGCTATCTATCATTTGTATTTCTACCTGTCATTTGTCAATCTATGTATCATTTATCTATATCTTTATCATTTGTCTATCTACCTGTTATTTATCTGTCTACTTGTCATTTGTCAATCTATCTAGTATTTACCTATGTATCTATCTTTTGTCAATTTATCTATTATTTGTCTATTCATTTGCCGTTTGTCTATCTATCTAAAATCTATCTATCTATCTGTCTATTACCTATCTATGTACATACACACATCCATACATATACACCTATATATATATATATATATATATACACACACATATATATATATATATATATATATAGATAGATAGATATACTCCCACATACGAGATTATAAAAAAGATTGAAGAAAATCACTTAACGAAGTCATATAAAAAAGAGAAATCTTTCCTCAAAGGAAATCTTTATACAAAAGATGATAAGTACGTTATTCAAGAAATAAGATTATGTTTACATACTACGAAAAAAACATTTAAAGAAAATGTCGTACGTGTATATATATATATATATATATATATGTATATATATATATATATATATGTATGTATATAAATATAAAACATAAATTACAAAAGATCATAGACATGTAAGTTTTCGCTTTGATAAAAAAATATTAGAGGTAAGGACCTCTTGTACACAGAACGTATCGACGGAACTATTTTTAATCATTATTTCATAGAATAAGAAAATATTTTTAAAAACCGTCTGACATTTAACAAATAGCACATAAAATAAAACTTCACTAAAACTTCAACTTTTTGTGCGTCGTACATGTTATTATATTTTAATTGATGTATAAAGAAATGCAAGTTAAACATGTCTCTGTAAAAATAAAAATAAATGTATTTCGAGGAAATCAGTGATGTATGATAAATATATATATGACAGACAAAAAAATAAATATTTAATATTTACAATCAGTATTCGAAATTTGGTGTAATTTGGAAAATGTGAATGGTTTCCGAAACTGAGAAGTTTTCTGAACTAAACAGACAACATGAGGAGATCGGTTCAGAAATTTATAGAATTAAAAAAAATACTCGAGTTTAAAAGAGAAAACATATAGGATAGCTGGATCTATAAAGATTAACAAAAACTCTTCTCAATTCAGGATATATGTGTATATATATATATATATATATATATATATATATATATATATATATATATATATATATATATATAAAGAAATTAAAACAAATTGTAAAGTAAACTGTTATATAAATTTAATCCACACACCGATCAAATCTAAAAGAACAACTTGACAACCCAGATTCATAAATAAATAATTATTATATCTTAATACATAAGAGATACTATGGGATACTAATTTGGTGTAATTTGGAAATGTGGATGGTTTACGAAATTAAGAAGTTTTCTAAACAAAATGGACAACATGAAGAGATCGGTTCAGAAATTTATAGAATTAAAAAAAAATACTCGAGCTTGGAAGAGAAAACATTTAAGTTGGACCTATAAAGATTAACAAAAACTCTTCTCAATTAAGGATATATATATATATATATATATATATATATATATATATATATATATATATAAAGAAATTAAAATAAATTGTAAAGTAAACTGTTATATAAAATTAATCAGCACACCGATCAAATCTAAAAGAACAACTTGATAACCCAGATTCATAAATAAATAGTATCTTAACACAAAAGGGATACTATGGGATACTATACTACTATAGATGATTAATATAAACGTTGAGGAAAAATGGCAATGAAACTCAATATTGTCTCGGAAGCTGCAAAGAGTAGCTTTGGGATCAACGTGCTGCTCGCGAGCCGTAGGCTGTCCACACTTGTTATATACACTGGATCAAAAAAGTCTCCATACTCTTATGACAATCTCAGTGTTTTTGTTTGTAATAACGATAATAATGTATTTATTATGGAAATATGCAGATCACATATATTTTGTAATCAGACAATGAGAATGACATGGAGAAAATATTATACTATTAAACAGCAAGACCAATAAACAAGTTACAATAACAAAAGTACGAGAATGGGTGCCGAGAAATTTTTCACGCTTGCTAAATTAGAAGACGTCATAAATGACCGTAATTTTTTTGAAAGTGACATTGATGAGAAAGACATTGATGAGAAAGACATTGATTATATATTATATATTGAGAATATATTAGAAGAGAGCTGTTCCCGTTGTGCCAGAGATGTTTCCGGCAGATTAGAAATTCATTCGAATGCTCACAATATAGCTTCTACAAGCACAGGACCAGATAACGACAATGTAACTACAACTGAACAAAAACCGAAACGTATGAAAAAAAACTAATATGAAGAGTCGAGAAACAAATCCAGATTGGCAAAAAAATAAGAGCCGACTTTGTGAAAATACTTGGAAATAATGATGACATTGATAATGTTCGATCGCAAATAAAGCAGTCACTAAAAGGAAAGTCACCTGTTGAGGTTTTTGAAACTCTACTTGATGAAGAAATAATGACTTGTATAGTCAAACAGAGTGTCACATACGCCGCTCAAAATAACAGACATAGTTTTACTTTTTCAACAGACTGTTTGAGAAAAATTTATAGGATTTTTATTACTTACTCGATAACATTCATTATCACAGGAGCAAACGTATCGGTGTGAAGATGAAGACTTATGCATTGAAGTTGTATGAAACTGTTTTTCTAGAAATAGTGTTCCGTAGCAAAAAATTAAAATGATATTGATTCAATCTTAAATACACCAAATATTGAAACTAACTAAAATTACGTTTATCCTTCATAAAATTTCGTACATTTCATTACAAAAAAAAAAGTTCAGTACATCTGCATAAACTCATTAAAAACGCATTTACGAAAAATATTGTATGTCGAACACCTTGTTGCCAGATTTTCTTCATACTATCTTAAAATGTACAACTGGTATTCAGTTTTGTATTTCAAACGGACATTTATATATACCAAACATCTGGCATTATTTAAACTGTAGCAATTAAGTACGCTTTCTTTCGCCACCCGAACCCGCAGTGCATCCTTTAAAATACCCCGCAATAAAATAAATGGTCTAAAGCAGCGCAGATAAACTCTCGGGGAAATTTTTGTACGTGACAAACAATTGAGTCGGCGTACTTACAAACGAGACTACCGATGCGCTCGGCCCCCTTTTTATGGCAGGAGCAATAAACGGTGTGTCTACAGGGGGCTGGCCAAGGAAAGCGAAAATTTGGACGATGTTTCTCAGCGATGGGAAACTAAACAGTCGCATCGAACAACACGAACTAACCGGTCGAATTGTATAAACATAGAAACACGAAGCACCTTTGTATCACTTAGTTTAATTTTCAACCTGTATTCTTTCGATAGTTATAATCATACTGTAACTGCATTATTTCCTCATATTTATAAATAAATACAGCAATTATATTTGAAATATTGGTGTTTTTTACTCAGTAATAAAAGAGCAGTAAATACATCAAAACCTTTTTATATAAACGTTCAAAAACAGTTAAATCACGTTAAGTCGGGGTTTAACAAATTTTCCAAATAGATATTTAGAAATAAAAAGAAATCTTCATTTCAATGATAATTCCAAGCTCGTCACTACTAAGACAGCTTTTTAAAAAGCCCACAAGTCGCTATAAAAACAAAATTAGCAGCAGTTTGGGTCCGGAAAAATGTGTTATGCGAGACTGTCCGGCACCGAACTGCCACTTCAACCACTTCATATTTTAATGACTATAGACCGTAGACTGTAGACCGCGTTACATGCAATGATTGCTACAAACTGCGAACAGCGTTACACGACCGCTACCTATACAAAGTATCTCATTCCATATTAATTTCGTTATTCGTCCGTTTCTCAACAGAATCATCATCAACAATGAAATAAAAGAATAATAATTTATAAACGACTCAGTTCACAGCGCCGTAGACATGTGAAGCCGTCGCTTGAAATTACTCGCCTCGTTTGAAATAATTCCGTCTCTGCTCACTGACAACTCTCCAAGCATAAACACACACACACACAGCTTTGACCTTTTTGCACAAAGCATTTTATTATCAACGTTACGCGATCCGCATCCGCGAGAATTATATTTCGAACGAACTTGCATATTAATGGCCGTGTAAATATTAATGAGACATGAAAACAGTTCCCTTTTTTCCAGTTGCGCGGCACGAGGAGAAACTGTACGCGGAATTGTTCATAAACCGTCGGTCCAGACGTTTTACAAATCTGCACTGTTCGTTGAAAAATACGTTTTTTCGAACACGAACACGGCATGGGAAGATCACAGGACCACTGTTGCGACTTGTAGATGTGCGATTTAAAAGTGAATTTTGATCAGGTCTATTTAATATTATTTATTTTTTTTTTTCGAAAAGGAAAGAGAACAGATAACATTCAAATGTTAACGACTGAGATAAATTACTATTTTTGCATGGAACTCGGTCGATATTTTCAAGATTGTAACTTCTTCCGAATGTACAGTAATAGAAACAAACTTACCACAGACGAAAGATCATTATTTAGAAAGCTTACCTGAAACAAAACAATATATTATACATGTGTAAATATGTATGTATGTATGTGTGTATATATATATATATATATATATATATATATATATATATGTAAATAACCAAACATGTTTTAAAGCTTTTATTTACACTAGTGAATAGTAAAATGTTACGGGTGCAAAATGTATATTTAAAGTGTAGCAATATTTATTTACATTATGGATGGGAGAACATAGCACAGCTCGCAGGTTGAATATGGCTAGTACTATGAATACTTATACTTATATATATATATATAAATATATATATATATATATATATATATATATATATAAATCATCATCATCATCTTGAGCCTCTGTCAATCCACTGCTGGATAAAGGCTTCTTCCATGATTTTCCGGAAATTTTCCGGAACCGCCTTTTTATGAAAAGTCTCGCCTTACTTAATTTCCTTTGTTTCTAGTAATTGGCTTATTATTTAAAGAATGGAAAATACTCTACAGACAATTATTGAGCTCATTAGTAAGATACATAACTAAGTCGAACCGAATTATACCTATTTATTGGAGTACCTGAATACTTATGAGCGGTAGTTTATATATATATATATATATATATATATATATATATATATATATATATATATATATATATATACACTTATATCTATCTATCTATCTATCTATATATATATATTTATATATTTATATATATATATATATATATATATATATATATATATATATATATATATAGAGAGAGAGAGAGAGAGAGAGAGAGATAGATATAAGTATATATATATATATATATATATATTTATATATATATATATATATATATATTTATATATATATATATATATATTTATATATATATATATATATACACATATACATATATATATATATACATATTTATATATATCTATATATTTATATATATATATTTATATATATATATATTTATATATATATATATATATATTTATATATATATATATATATATATATATACAATGTAAAAAATAGGCGATGAAAACGTATCTCGACTAGAATGTATTTTCTCATTATTATCCCGGAAATCGAAATGTAGAGGTCGTACGTCCGTTTCAAATTGAGTGTGAACGGTTCGTACGATCGACTCGTCTTATAAATCAGCCTTTGCTCCGTCAGATGTTTATGGGGACCGTCTAAACACGCAACTCTCCTCAGACATCACGAACTGCCGCCACCCCGGTACCATTTTGCACTAAATATTTAATATTCCGAAGTTGTGCGTGCAACAGGTGATTTCCAATTACATTGAATGGAGCACAAAACTCTATATTTAATATTGAAACGTTTCATCATTGCTTAATGCGGAATAATGTCGAACGTGCGTGTCCCTGTGTATATATTTTTTATAAAGTTTTAAGCCTTAACCTCTTGTGGTGGAATGACGTGCTACACACGTCGCTTGCCGTTTCTTACCTAAGTGAGAAGCGACGTGCTAGGCACGTCGCTTGTTATCTAATTCTAAGATGGGAATGACACGCTATACAAGTCGATTGATTTTATTGTTTTAAATTAATACTGTAGTTTACGCAGCAGTTAGAAATATCAATGGAGCTTTCAGAGAAAGCGCTAGCCAGAGAACAATTCAATCATGGTTCGAAAAATTTCGTTCCAGTAATATGAATTTCGCTAGTGAGCCACGAAGAAGGCCCAAAACCATTGTAAACGAAGTACATTTGAGAGCCACGGTGGAAGCTGTTCCACATGCAACACTTCGAGCTCTCGTATATGATTTAAGTGTCGGTGTAACAAGTGTAAGTGTAACATAATGACCTATTACAGAGGTCGTTGGTGTTATTTTACATATGTTTATTTTTATAATACAGTTTTACAATTTAAATAGTAATAAGAGTTAATTTGAATACTGAAATAGTACAGTAATGTTAATAGTATTAGAGCATAATATGAAGTATAGATTATTCAATTAGACAGAATGATCGAAGTTTCAAGGCTGAATATATATATATATGTGTGTGTGTGTGTGTATTTATAAATTTATATATATATATATATATAATTATATATATAAATATGTATACCTATATATTTATATATATATATATATATATATATATATATATATATATATATATATATTTATATATAAAGTCGTGCCGGATATTATTTGGGCTAAAAATTCGACAATGTTTTTGACTAATAGTGTTGTGGTTTTTACCAAATAATGCTAGACCTCTTTATATATAGGACAGTTAGTATGGACTTCATAAAAAAATCAAACCTTAGTTCGCTACCATAAAAACCTTGATATAAAAAGTGAAATAACAGGAAAAGAGCGACGAAAAGTGTTTGCGTTTACAATGTAATTTGAAAAAATTAAGAAAAAAAAGTAGACAACGACTGTCTACTGCTTTAACTGCTGCTTCGACTCAGATGTGTAGTGGTCGATTTAGATTTGATCCACCGCGACGAATCGACCCAAGAGGCCTGCTCGTTTTTCCCAGTTTTCCCGCAACTGCTACAATGATCGCTTCAAACATCTGTAGAACGCGAACAAGTTCTGGCCGAATTTTCTCCCATGCCAGTTTGAAAAGTGACACTTGGTAACCGTGACGTCACCATTGAATGGCAGCACCATCTCATAGAAATTTACCAAACTTATCAAACGACCCACATGTATGTAATTTCATTCATACATTGATTTTTTCTTATATCTTATGTTTATATAAAATAAAGTATAATTTATATTAGAAAAGTGAATACAGCACTTTCATTATATATATATATATATATATATATATATATATATATATATATATATATATATATCAAGATTTATTTATAAACCTAGTCTTGGTAGAAAATGGCTAAAATATGCTATTTTGTAACTTTTAATTTTTTTTTTCATAGTAAAACTGTGGCAATTTGAATGTATTTATTCAAGACAGAAATCTCAATCAAACATTTATACATTTTAACAATTTCTACATTTTTTTTCATAAAAGGGATATTTTGCATGCAAAAAAATAAAAAAATGCATTTTGTTCGAAAACCGTACTTTCTCTATGGACCTTTTTTAATTGTGAAATTTAAAGAGTTCAAAAACGATGTCGAAAAAACTATAAATGACTTCTTATTTTGTGAACGGCTTGACTTTCTGACCGGCAATAGCAGCGGGTTATTAAAATATTTCCAGTGTATAATTTTCAATTAGCCGCCTGTAATATTAATTATCGTAAGCCGATATCAAACGTTTACAGAGCATTATAATCAAATTACAAATTATCGAGTGGAAGGGATTCCTTTAAACAAAGATACAACAACACAAAAAACTAAGAACGTCACGTTGATGAGAAGTGTTAATTATAAAAGCAGTAAACAACTGTATTACGTACAATCCTGTTAATTACTTAATTCAATTAATGCCCGTGTGCTTTCTCTAGACATTTTAACATCGAGCGCAACTTCACAAAGTAGAAAAATGATTTTCGTAAGAGGGACGATGAACGTGCTTTCGTATTTATTCTTTCTTCGAGCGGTAATTATAAAACAGTATAAACTGATGAAGAGATTTTAACAGATTTGACTTTACACTGATTCTGATTAAATTTTAAAAACAGCTTATACATTTTTCTTTTATTCTATCAGGTCGGTGCGAAAATAATTGCGGTTTTTATTATTTTAAATATGGAGTCGATTCCTCCAGTTGCCGTTATCTTTTGTTATAGTCATGTGATACAACATTGTAAACAATGAAATTTTAGCACTACTGATTTCAGATTATGTCTACTGTTTTCATTGTTTAGCAGTGTTGGATATAACCTGTTAAATTATTAGTTTTCATGAGTTTCAGTTTTTTTTTAAAGACAGTGATTTAGATTTAATATATGTGTGTGTGTTTGTATGTATATATGTATGTATGCATAATATATATATATATATATATATATATATATATATATATATATATATATACATTAGGTAGGTGCAAAAACGAAAATATTATTGGAACATGTAAATATTATTTTCTAGTTATTATATATTGGTTCTTAATGATATGATGTACTGAATATATATCTCTACTCATTTTATCCGACAGACCTATATTTTCTTATTTCTATATGTTGTGTACCTATTTTTACGATTTTATATCCGTCAAATTGACGGGTCACTTAATTTAAATCAATCGTTTCAATTGTTGCGGAATGACAAAAATAAAAATGATAATGAGTAAGGAAAAACCAAAACGAAACAAATAACGGATGTTTAGCAGCGAGTACGTAAACGAACAGCTTTGAATTATTTGTTTACAAAAAGAGCAAACCTTATAATATCACGAATGATCATCTGAACTGTGCAGTTTGCAGAGAAAGGATGTGATATTTGGAAATTTAGTGAGGCTGAACATGTTATTTATAATTCAATTAGAGCAGAGCGAGTGATTATTTCAAAAGTGAATTTGGCAGAAAAGGAAGTGGAGTTTATTTACTAAACAAAGATTTGAATTTTTCAAAGTAGTTTGAACATCTATCCCTAAAGAAATATTTTTGTTATATTTATGTTCTGCCTACTTGGCTCGGTATTATGGACAAGTCTCGAAAAGATATTGAATTGATAAAAAAAACTAACCAGTATAGATGAACACCTATCTGGATCGGATTCTGATGCAAGTGTTGCCGAACTATGCGAAAGCGAGGAAGAAATTAGCAACTTGTTCGACAAAAATGAAGATTCTGACGACAGTGATGATGAAAATCTTCGTAACATACGTCGCAAAAGAAAAAGAAGCCTGTTATTTCAGATATTGAGAGCGAAAGTGACATAGAAGCTGATGATAGCTGTTGTAATAAAGACAATTCGATCGAACGTTCTCTTGATGGAACTTTATAGTAAACATTAGAAGAACGTGGAGGTTGTGGTAGATTACCAGTTTATAGTATGTTCAAAGATGTGCCAGGACCGACTGCATACTCAAAAAAAAAACATTATGCTTGTCATTGTAAGTAGCGCATTTGAACTGATAATTAATGAAGGTATGATTGAGTACATCAAAATATGTACTGAGATGGAAGCGCATAAAGTTTTGAAAAAAGATTTGATGGTTGCAAAGTCACGATTCCGAGCTTTTCTGGCGATTTTGTATGTCCGAGGGGCGTATGAAGGAAAGAATTTAGAAGTTTGGAAGAAACATTACTACTGACAACTTTATCACAAGCATTTCCCTTGCAAAAAAGTTACTTGCAAAAAAAAACAACTCTTCTGGGGACTGTACGTGCAAACAGAAGAGAATTGCCAAAAATTGCAAAGGCTAAGAAGGATAATATGATCCGATTTTCCACAAAACTTTATAAATCAGATGAGTACGTTCTCACAGTTTACAAATCCAAGCCAAACGAAAAGATATTCTTGCTCAGTTCTAAACATGAAAATGTCAAAGTAGAAGGTAATGCTAAACGTGTTCCTGAAACAATCACATCTTACAACATCCAACCCAAGTTTGGGGTGGATGTTGTAGACCAAACGGCTAGAAAATATAACGTGAAAGCAGGGTCCCGTATAAGGCCCCTTCAAGTGTTCTGTATCATTTTAGATTTGGCACCCATCAATGCCTTGATATTGTACAAAGAGACCACTGGGAGTAAACATATCTAGAATGAACTTTATTTTTCAACCGGCTGAAGAACTAGGCAGTGATCTTCGCGACGAACAAAATACTAGATCCAATTCATTGCCAGTTATACAAAATCCTAATCTACGAAAGTCTTGCCAAATCGGATTATGTAAGAAAAATAGGTCTAATAATATTTATATTGAGTGTAACAAGTATGCATGCGGAAAATGTACATTCAAAATGGAGTTTATATGTAAAAAATGTACTGAATAAAACTGTTAATAAGAATCTATTGATTTAAGATAAAAAGATTTACAAAAAATTGCATTCAATTTACCCGTCGAAAAGACGGAATTCAATAAAAATAGGTATACAGTCGATACCCGTGAATCTACTGTTAATAAATATATTTTTTAAATTGATATACGGGTCTTCATACTCGATATGTAAAAACCGCAATTATTTTTGCACCAAAATAATAATTATTGGATTAGTGCAAAATGACAATGGTCTTCATTTTGATTCATGAATATAATTTCATTTTTTTAAACATTTACTGGTCGCTCATAGTCTATAGGTTACAACTTTTCTATTATTAAGGAGAATAATTAATGTGTCTTTCAATTTATTACTGTGCATTCTTTGGCAGTAAAATATAACTGCAAAACTTATAAATTATATATATACATATATATATATATATATATATATATATTTGTATGAATGTATGTGTAGATACATTTGTTGCACGTTCGAGATAAACGAGGTCATTTCTATATAACAAGAAAAACCGTTGCTTAAAGTGTATATAGTTGCTGTAACGTAATAGCTTTTTCAAACTTGTTGCACTGCAGAATGACAGAAAAAAACTGTCTGCAGCATATCGTGCTCGATTTTCTCATATCAGTTCGGTCTTTTTCAATCACCGGTGTATTATGAAATTCGTTCGATACATAAATCCGTTTA
Source organism: Acanthacorydalis orientalis (assembly GCA_034766995.1). NCBI lineage: Eukaryota > Metazoa > Arthropoda > Insecta > Megaloptera > Corydalidae > Acanthacorydalis > Acanthacorydalis orientalis. The sequence goes on along the minus strand of CM068323.1, from coordinate 5,972,105 downwards.
TTTGTCGACGCGCCCTTGAAGCCCAAATATGAGGTTGGTAGAGAAAAAAGTGCGGTCCACGACCCATCAAATTCATATTACACTTTTCTCATCTGATAATTTTATGGCCTTCAAATTCATATACATTTTTTCAATTAATAATTTTATGACCCTCAAATTCAAACACATTTTTCTCACTTAATAATTTTATGACCTTCAAGTTCATATACCTTTTTTTCAACTAATAATTTTATAACCCTCAAATTCAAATACATTTTTTCAATTAATAATTTTATGACCCTCAAATTCAAACACATTTTTTTCACTTAATAATTTTATGACCTTCAATTTCGTACACATTTTTCTAACCTAGTAATTTTATGACCTTCAAATTTATACACATTTTTTTCATGTGATAATTTTATGACCTAATTCTTACATATTTTTCTCATCTAATAATTTTATGACCTAATTCATACACATTTTTCTCACCTGATAATTTCATGACCTTCAAATTCGTATACATTTTTCTCGCCTAATGATTTTATGACCTTCAAATTCGTATACATTTTTTTCACCTAATAATTTTCCACCCTTCAAATTCATATACATTTTTCTCACCCAATAATAAACTTTATTAATGGAAATAAGCACTATTAGAACCGACACATTTCTCCCTAATTAATTACAAGTTTATTTATTTTGATGGTATGAAATTCCAGTCTTTTGGATATGAAATAATCTCGAAATTCACTTTCGGAAGCAGCTTGGTTGTTAAAGATCTCACCGTGTAAGCAGTTGTGGAAATGTTTAAACAAGTGAATCTGTTGAAGTGATTTCTGGCGAGTATTGAAGAAGAGGCAAGGTTTCCTAGCCTGTTTCATTCAAATTGTGGAGGATCAGTGGCCGTGCGTTGCCGTACAGCACGATTGGACCTCTTCAACTGATCAATCCAGAGATCAGACATCACAGTTCTTGTTGCATTTTATCGATTCCTTGATAACAACTCTAATCTTTCACGGTTTTGACAGGATTCAAAAAATTGTAGTGACTTATACCGGACGTAGACCACCAGTCACCATAATTATAGAACGACCACACGAATGTAAAATCTAAAAATGTCTATTTTTTAATCCGATACAAAAAAAGCCCATAAGTGAAATTAAAAGCAATTCTGTGTAAATTATAACGTCTCTCTCTAATTAAAAATCAGTCCCGTGTACACTTTTTTTGTAAAGTCTACAAGTGCAACTAGATTTCGCCCAACCAAGGGAACAAGCAGGATTTAGAACCGGATTTAGTACAATGGATCATATTCAAGTAGTGAGAGAAGTAAAAAGCCGGTCAAATGAATACCAAATACCAGTGTGTCTTAGATTTATAGACTGCGAGAAAACTTTCGACTTCATCATCACCTTGTCGGTAATATCTGCATTGAAGAACCAGGGCACAGAGGGCACATATATCGAGCTGCTAGATAACATCTATAAAAAAGCAACGGTGTCGGTGAAGCTACATGCAGGAACAAGAAAGATAAAAATCGAGAAAGGTGTAAGACAGGGAGATGCAATTTCTCCGAAATTGTTTACTGCGGCTTCGGAAGAAGTATTCAAATCGCTCGACTGGGAGGATAAAGGAATTGAAATAAAGGGCGAAAGATTAAGCCATCTCCGGTTTGCCGATGATATAGTTATTTTCGCAAATACCCCGGAAGAGTTGCAAAAGAGGATAGAAGAACTAAACGATGCCAGTCAAAAAATCGGCCTCAACATGAATCATACAAAGACAAAAGTACTGCTCAATGCGTTTGTATGTCCGAAGAAAATTGAAATAAAAGGAACGGAAATAGAAGAAGTCACGAAATACGTCTATCTAGGCCAGCTTATCAACAGAGATGTATCATTCACTGAAGAAGTAAACAGGAGAATAAAAATGGTATGGAGCTCTTTTGGACGAAACTCCCCGATATTTAAATCAACAATCCCGCTCTGTCTAAGAAAACAAGTATTCGATCAGTGTATACTACCGGTCCTTACCTACGGCAGCGAAACATGGGTGCTTAACGCCAGAATAGTTCAAAGATTCCAAACAACACAACGACGTATGGGAAGATGCGTGTTGGGAATAACAAGAAGTGATAGAAAGATAATAGAACGGATACGAAAACAAACAGGAGTCACGGATATAATAAGAAGAGTAAAGAGTCTGAAATGGAAATGGGCGGGACATATCGCAAGAAGAGAAGACAACCGATGGACGAGAGAAATTATTGACTGGGAACCAAGGAATATGAAAAGACCGAGAAAGAGACCAATGAACAGATGGGAAAAGGATATTAAAAACTTTATTGGAAAACTGTGGAAAAGAGAGGCACTGAATCGAACAAAATGGAAAATCATGGAAGAGGCCTTTATCTACCAGTGGATTGACAGAGGCTCAAGATGATGATGATATACATATACATATACATATATATATATATATATATATATATATATATATATATATATATATATATATATATATATATATATAATAGAAATATCAATAATTACAGAATGTTTGAAATGTACGTTCGCAACTTCAATCGAATGCCACATTTATTTGATGAGTTTGTGTGTCAGTTGGATATTTTTAAAGGAAATTCATTATGGAACGCTACTATTTGCTTAGAGAATGAATGAATTTGTTTCAAGAAATAGTCATTTTAAATTATATAGATAAATGTTATCAGAGCCAAATCTCGATGTGCCATGCCATGCAAGCCACTGCTCCACGTTTACTAAACGGCCACGAATAAATAACAATGTGTCACTTAATTTCATCCTCTCGCTCTAACGGTAAATGAATAAGCCCGCTTTAGAAATTTCCCGCTCCACAGGCGCACGCTGTACTATTCATGTCTTCAATGTCATGTCCTGTTTCTAGAATGTTTAGCGAACATCGAGTCGCTTCTTTTATTAGATTACCTGGTTTTTTTTCAATACAACCGACCTAAAACATATAGATTGAACATAAATCAGATTCGAAATCGGTCTTCGACGTTTACCTAAAGACGGCGCACGTGCTGAGACTAGAAGTGGAGAACAGACAACTTATCCGAATAAATAAGACTGCCAACATGACGAATGTAATTAATTTCAACAGTTTTTCTTATATGTATTACAAACATAGCACCCTAATTAAATATATTTCAAGCCCACAACATCTGTATAAATGTATTTATGTTCAGGCAGCGATCCGTTCGTACTGAAATTTTAATTAGAATTTGAAATTATAATTAAAACACGCTAACGTTGTTAAAGTATACACTGTCTTTTTCATTCTTTCAGAACACTTCAATTAAGTTGTAAATAATACTTCGAAGCACATTCATCCAGTCAGAAAACATATATATATATATATATATATATATATATTTATATATATATATATATATATTTATATATATATATATATATTTATATATATATATATATATTTATATATATATATATATATATATTTATAAATATATATATATATATATTTATATATATATATATATATTTATATATATATTTATATATATATATATATATTTATATATATATATATATATATATATTTATATATATTTATATATATATATATATATATATATTTATATATATATATATATATATATTTGTTTATATATATATATACATATATATATATATAAATATATAAAACAACTTTTATTTGATGTGTTTGTGTGTTAGTTGGACATTTTTACAGCAAATTTGTGTGCTAGTTGGATATTTTTAAAGGAAATTTATTATCGAACATTACTATTCGATTAGAGAATGTGTACTTATTGTAAAAAAAAAAACATTTAATGAAAATCAGTCTTCGATTTCGGCAACGATTTGAAATCGGTGTGGAAGTTCAATGTACCATGTACGAGGGTAGGGTGAAAAGTCCCATGCCTGAATAAGAGAACAACATTTTTTTGGATTAATTTTCATTTATTTCTCAACATAATTTCCATTTAGCTATATACATTTTTCCCGACGACGTTTTAGAGCGGTCAATCATTGTATTCACTGAAGCTTTAGAGTAAAATAATTCTTATAGATTTTAATCAAATACTTTGTTGTTAAATTTTTATAAACTTACAAACTAAACTAACAATGTCAGCAAAGTTTTCCGATTTTTCAGGAATCGTAACTATTCCTGAAGTACCTTCGAATGCTTCTAGCTGTGACGGTGTATCAAGTTCATTCCACACACAATCACTGTCAATTTCACTTACACTAGCAACGTTTTGGTTTGGATCAGAATCACTGTCTGTATCAGATAGAATTCGAGTACACATTTTTCTGATAGGAAAAATGTCGCTGTCTGATCTGTCTTCTATCTCACTATCATTGTTGTCGAATCATTGTTCTCACTCTTACAACTATTCGGTTCATCTGAAAAATATTCGCAAATTCCTCCTATGCAAAAATGTCTTCGTTATCCATTTTGAAGATTTAAGGGGACCCGGTGGTCTAGAATTTTCGAAAAATCGATTTTTTTTTCGAAAGTATAGTATCATAAAAATATACTGTTAAAATTTGATGACGAAATTCAGAGTATTTCAGGATCTACAGCCCATTAGATACTTGCTACTATACTACTTTTAATATACTTGCTTGAAACTTTAAACGCGTTTATCTCGAAACTACTTTTTTTCGTCTTGCGGGGGCCAGAAAAAAAAACTACTTGACCGATTTGTCTGAAATTTTAATATGTTATTCTGAATAGTTCTAGCTCTCGCTGGAAGTAAAACTAATAGTTTCCGTAAAATATTTATATTTTTTTTATTAACAAAACATTCAAAAATACTGGTCGTTTTCAAACTTGTACTTTTGACTACGCGCCATTTTGTCAAATTTTTTTTTTTATTCTACTTCCTGCGATAGCTTTACTTATACTAATTAAAAATTCGTCAATTGTTTTATTTCAGATCAGAGGGAGAGATAAATCATCATTCACCACGCAATTCCATTTTTTTAGAGAGGGAGACTTCAGCATCATTTTTCTAATTAAAAAAAAAAATTTTTTTTGTCTTTATTTTCATTTTTGTGTAGTTTATTAGTAATAAAATAAGTGTAAAAAAATTTGAAAGCATTATTCATTACCCTCATATAGAAAAATTTTTTTAAAAATAGCTTAAATTTTAGGCCGCTAGACCACCGGGTCCCCTTAATAAAATTTTAATACAGAATTAATTTTTGCTATAATTATTTTAACACTTTCATGTATTGATCGGTCCCTCCGAAGTCAAAAACCAAACTGAAAATATCCCTAGTAACAGGTGTATTGAATTCAGATGTCGGGGAGGAATGATATTTTCATTCCCTAACATCAAGCACCTTACGGGGTGAGGGTTCAGTCCAAAGATGCGCTTTTCTTGAGTGCATATACGACCACGACGGATTTTTACGAGAATAACAACAATTTTGTTACTAGAAGAATAGATTATTTATTTATACACACTGTCTTGACTGTATTCATACACGATGCAGTCAGTCGTACGCTGATGTCGTTTTCTTATACACTGACTGACATCCAATACATCCCAAATCCACATCCCTTTAGCACTCTCTTAGCGTGATGCTTCCAGTTCACAGATGTGCCAACAATCAGTCGACCGGTCAGTAAAATATCCTTAACAACAGGATTGATAATGTTCGAAACAAAAAAAAAATACCGTTATATGTAAAACAGTCAAGAAATCATGCACATCGCCTAAAACGAGAAATTTCGTTCCCGGTCGCCAATCTGTTAAGCCTTTTTTTTAAAAAAAATAAATAATAATCTCGGCACGAATTTCTACTTATTTCCATTTTTAAAAACGGTGCTTGAGACGTTCGCTTCGGCTGGCCGTCAAACCAATACTAAACAACTTATTGACTTGAAGCTTCGATCATAAACATATGAAGAGTGAAATCATGCAACACCGTCGAAATATTGAACACAAACGGTGTCATCTATATGCGAGGCCCGGAACTTTTCACTCTACCCTCCTAATCCCACGATATTCCAATTAGTGAAGGGATTCGAAACCGATTTGCATTTGGTTCATGCATTTTACATATAAATGTTGTTGACAAGTCTTTCAATTCAATTGAGAAACATATAGAAAAAAATTGCTCATACGATGCCAAAATATATTTTAACGATTCTACCATTAACGTCGTCTCACTGCAACGTCTGGGAAAATTCGATTCTGCCCACGTCTACAACCACAACGTATCCCTTACTTAGAATGTAGAACGCGTTTGTTATTCCAGTCTCTATCAACGTGATGTTTGCAAGAGGTGTGCGCAGCAGACCGCGTCTTAAACATGTCAATTATTCTATCGTCTGAGAGATCGTCTCGAACATTTCATTCATTTAAACGCGATCAAGTCATTAATTAAATAATAATTGTTATTTAGAACAAAGTTGAGCTTTTATTATATTTGAACTTCCTCAGTGACTTTATATATATATGTGTATATATATATATACATATATATATATATATATATATATATATATATATATATATGTATATATATATTTATGTATATATATACATATTTTTGTATATGTATATATATATATATATATATATATATATATATATATATATATATATATATATATATGTTAACCATTAACGGTTCAGAAGTACTTTAAGTTTGTTTATCGCCAGGTCCAAGCAATTTGTTACAGGAAGAAAAATCATCCGCCAAGAATTTCTATGTCAGGTATAAAGAAAAAAATATTTATTTTTAGTGAACGTACAGATTTCGAATGGAAATGAATCAACTAAAAGGAATCGAGGAAGAACTTGACGTGTTAAATCAAAATATAATAACAATAATAAAGATGAAAATTATAAAATCATTTTTTTGCCGCAATGTACGGGGCATTGGTCCATTAAGGGTTAATATGTATGTATGTATGTATGTGTATATATATATATATATATATGCACACACATATATATATACATATACAAACATATAAATATATATACACACATATATATATATACACACATATATATATATGTGTGTGTGTATATATTAAAAATAAAGAGAAACATTAAATTAATCAATCAATTAAATTATCAATCAAATCATTATGAAATTTTACCGCATCCCCCTTATTCACCAATCTTTCATCGACAATCATTTTTTCGCCACTCGAAATATTATTTAAGAAATAAAAAAATCCCAAAACCAAACAGAAATGATTCGAGGATTCGAACACTTAATAAACTCTAAAAATGTCGATTTTTATAAAAATGGAATAAACAATCTAATTTCTAGTTGGAAAAAGACCACTGAAGCTGATGGAGCTTATTTCGATAAAATATATTTTGTTTTGTTAAAATATTTCGTTTTAATTCTGATCTACAAATTCCGCAATTTCATATGTTACACCATAATATATATATATATATATATATATATATATTTATATATATATATTTATATATATATATATATAAATATATATATATATATATATATTATTATACAAATATACATAAATATATACATATATATATATATATATATATATATATAAATATATTTATATATATATATATATATAAATATATATATATATATATATATATATATTTATGTATATATATATATACATAAATATATATATATATACATAAATATATATAAATATATATATATATATATATATATATAAATACTTAAAACAGCACCGAACATACCGTCGTTGAGAAACGAATACGACAAATTCAATTTCATGAGATTGTCCCGATTCCTTTCTTTCACGATATGATATATTGAACGTGGGGTCGTATGAAATATTCGCAGTCACCGGTTCTAGCCGAGTAACAGCTTTTCATTGCACCTGCTGTAAATCGTGACGTTAATAGAAACTTATAGAATTCCTTTGCGGGCGACGAGGCAGTAAAAGAACAAGGTGGTGGTGGGTCGGCCGGGCGGTATCTATTCCGGTCACAAATGGGGTGTGCGTATTGGGATGAATTGAAAGTTATGTTCTTTTTATAGATACGAGAGAGATGTTTGTATTCAGGAGGGTCGATCGAAAAATACGGAGAGTCGCTGTTGAGTGAGTGGAGAGAGAAAATAGTCACATGATGTGGGACGGTCGACACTTATGAGCTGAGTACTGTTAACGCTTTGCGAGGACTCTCAGTAGCCACGGCGTTTCATGCGTCAACTCGAGTGATGAGCGAGAGACGCCAGTCTTTTAGGATAAACGAAGACTGGCACCTCTCACCCACCACTCGAGTTACCGCATGAAACACCGTGCCAACTGAGAGTCACCTCCCGAGTGCAAAGGGTTGGGTTCGTATCGAAAAATCGTTTTTTTTTTAATCAAAATTTATAGTGTTTTCCGTAATTAGATTTTCTTTACTTCGGCGATTATTAGATCTTGCTGATAAAAAACCAGCGTGTCTATGTGAAATTTTCTTTAACACCCATACGATCTTCAAGTGAATTTTCATCGAATTTCATTTTTAACATACTATAACTAGCTGAAGATACAAACTACAACCTTATGCCCTTTGCTGTTTATTTCAAACTGTAATCACAGCTAATAAGGACCAATATTAAATATATAAAATTATTTCGATTTCAATAAATGGAAAACTAACGCTAGTGATCTTCGTGTGAAATTTCACCTATCATATAATATTGTATGTTTATATATATACATACAGGAGCAGAAACTGGTCGTAAATGAAACGATGATTTTGGTGTGTTTACTGTTAAGGGGACCCGGTGGTCTAGAATTTACGAAAAATCGATTTTTTTTTTCGAAAGTATAGTATCTTAAAAATATACTGTTAAAATTTGATGACGAAATTCAGAGTATTTCAGGATCTACAGCCCATTAGAAGGTCAGGTAGGTAGAAGAATAAGTATAAGAATAATATACTTGCTTGAAACTTTAAACGCGTTTATCTCGAAACTACTTTTTTTCGTCTTGCGGGGACCAGAAAAAAAAACTACTTGACCGATTTGTCTGAAATTTTAATATGTTATTCTGAATAGTTCTAGCTCTCGCTGGAATGAAAACTAATAGTTTCCGTAAAATATTTATATTTTTTTTATTAACAAAACATTCAAAAATACTGGTCGTTTTCAAACTTGTACTTTTGACTACGCGCCATTTTGTCAAATTTTTTTTTTATTCTACTTCCTGCGATAGCTATACTTATACTAATTAAAAATTCGTCAATTGTTTTATTTCAGATCAGAGGGAGAGATAAATCATCATTCACCACGCAATTCCATTTTTTTAGAGAGGGAGACTTCAGCATCATTTTTCTAAATTTAAAAAAAATTTTTTTTTGTCTTTATTTTCATTTTTGTGTAGTTTATTAGTAATAAAATAAGTGTAAAAAAATTTGAAAGCATTATTCATTACCCTCATATAGAAAAAAAATTTTTAAAATAGCTTAAATTTTAGGCCGCTAGACCACCGGGTCCCCTTAAGGAACATACGGTCAGATGGTGGTTCCAAAAATCTCGTGCTGAGTATGAGAGCTTTGATGATGAATAAGGTCGCGGACGTTGTTCTTCAGTTCATAACGACCGACTTAGATAAATTAGAACCGTGCTCAACGATTCGAGAGTTTGCACGCAACTTAGTCGTTAGTCATCCAACAATTCTGGACCATTTAAAACAGGAAAATCAAAAGAGACAAAAATGTATTAGGTGTTGGAATTAATTCGTAGCGTTTTCTTCATGAAAAAAGATCGTTTGTTTTAAATGAAATTGATAAAAACATCATTCAGAGTGTTGTCCATCGTTGGCCACTACTTTCATGGCCCTCTTTCGGGCAGGAGACGAATACCACGCCGGAAGAACGCCTCGTCTTTAGATGCAATCCACGAATCGATCCATTTTTCGCAACCTTCATAAGAAGTGAGCTTCTGGCCAGACGGGCCACGACTCATCGATCGAAACGAGTTGTAATCAGAGGGTGCAATATGTGGAGAATACGGCGGGTGGGGTGCGACTTCCCATTCGAGCGTTTCCGAATATGTTTCGATCGGTTTTGCGACGTGCAGACGAGTATTGTCGCGCTGCAAAATCACTTGGACGTGTTTTTCAAAGTATTCCGGCCGTTTTTCCTTCAATGCACGGCTTAAGCGCACCAATTGTAGTCGGTGGCGATCCCCAGTGATGGTTTCATTCGGTTTGAGCTACTCATAGTAGATCACACCCTTATGATCCCACCGAATACAGAGCATGAGCTTGAATCCATGGATATTTGGCTTCACCGCCGGTGTCGATGGTCGGCCGGGCTCAACCCATGACTTTCTGCGCTTGGGATTGTCGTAATTGATCCACTTTTTATCGCCCGTGACAATTCGATGCAAAAATCTCTTCCTTTTCTCCCGTCGAAGCAGCAGTTCACAGGTAGAAAAACGCCTTTCAACGTCCCTCGGTTTCAATTCGTACGGGACTCGATTTCCTTGCTTTTGGATCATTCCCATGGCTTTAAGGCGTTTTCCTACTACCGTTGACAAATCAACTCCCAACGATTCAGACAATTCTTGAAATGTTCGACATGGGTTTTCATCAAGCAATGCCTCTGATTCTTCATCATCGAACTTTTTCGGGTGTCCAGGTCGTTCCTTGTCTTCCGAGTCGAAATCACCACTTGTAAAACGTGCAAACCACTTCCGACACGTTCGCTCAGCTAAAGAATGGTCACCATAAACTTCCTCTAACACATGATGACTTTCGGTAGCACTTTTTTTCATGTTAAAGTGATGAAGTGTAACTCCCTGCAAAAACAGTTTATCCGGCACTAAATCCGACATATTCGATAGAGTACAAAGTGTTGTCATTCACGCTTCAACCCAATGACAATATACTGAAATTAACGCCCAAGGACAGCTGTCTTACGGGGAATATTTGGTTAAAGGGAACAATGGAAGAATATACCACCTGCGCCATTTCTTGTACAACGCTACGAATTAATTCCAACATCTAATATCTTTTAAAAGGGTGTGCGCTACCTTTAAAAAATATTATTTCAGTTTTACGACAGAGACGGAACGTCACCGGAAATAAAATAAATGAAGACGCATCCGTCAACGGACAATAATCTCTCGAAGTGAGTAAACGTTTTCATTTAAGATGTACACGTTTTAAAAGAGACGCCCGCTTCCTTTTTATTATTGTGTTTCTGCGACGAAAGCAATACATTATACTTATACAGGAACGTTGACATTGAAAAATAACACAAGTTTATATATCAACGGGAATACTTTTCTACAGTGAGATGACATGAATCAATTGTCATTTCTATACCGTTACAGATACGAACGTGTCGTTTACAGTTCTCTAAACAGTATGAAAGCTCTGTACGACACGAATGTTTCCGTGCTTCGAGCTTTACTTTATATTGTGTCTTGATAGAATTTTCTGAAATTTCTAAAACACATCAAACGTCTACTTTAAATTCATAGACCAGACTCATACAATTATCGGTGATGCACTTGTTGAGTCATATACAGTTTAAATGATAAACCAGTTCCACACAGCACACACTTAAGCCTTATACGATCCTCGGATGAATTTTCATCCAATTTCATTTTTAATATACTATAACTAGTTAAAGACACAAGTCATAATTTTGTGCTCTTTGCTATTCATTTAATACTATAATCACAGCTAATAAGGATCAATATTAGCACTAGAACTTCCACACCAGTCGAAATGTCTGGTTTTACAATTTTATTTCGAAATTCCTACTTCATGTACTACATTTTTTTTCGCAACGATGTAATGCCTTTTAATAGGGTATTTTCGACATACAAAGGACTGATAGTAACATTGAATCGATATTTAAAGATATACGAGGGTGGTCCCAGAAGTACCAGACCCAACAAAGAAAACATAAAAATTTTGGAAAAAAATATATCTATTTTTCAACATAATCTCCTTTCAGCTCTATACACTTTTCCCAGCGATGTTCAATAAGTTCGATACTCTTTTTATAATAAGAATTGTCTTGCTCCTCAAAATATCCATTAACTGCCGACATCACTTCTTCATCGTTGGGAAATCTTTGACCACTGAGCCATTTTTTCAAGTTTGGGAACAGAAAATAATCCGAGGGGGCTAAATCTGGCGAATAGGGTGCATGAGGTGGAAATTCAAACTTTAATTCATTAATTTTGGCCATTGAAATAACGGATTTGTGAGCTGGTGCATTGTCTTGATGAAACAACACTTTCTTCTTAGCCAAATGCGGTCGTTTTTGCTTGATTTCTTCGCTCAAACGTTGCAATAAGTTCGCATAATACTCGCCGTCGATAGTTTTTCCTTTTTCAAGATAGTCAATGAAAATTATCCCACGCGCATCCCAAAAAACCGACGCCATGACCTGGCCTGCAGATGAAACGGTCTTCGCCTTCTTTGGAGCCGGTTCTCCCTTTTCAGTCCATTGTTTTGATTGTTCTTTTGTCTCGGGTGTGAAGTGATGGACCCATGTTTCATCCATGGCTATGAAACGGCGCAAAAGTTCTGCTTTGTTGCTGTGAAACTTCGCTAAACACTCAATTGAAACATCTTCACGACACGGTTTTTGCTCGAGTGTGAGCAAACGCGGCGCCCATCTTGCACACAGCTTTCTCATGTCCACATTTTCAGATAATATGCGATGTACCGCACTTTTTGAAATGCCAACTATGTCTGCTAGCTCGCGTACTTTCAGTCGACGATCATCCAGCGCCGCTTTGTTGATTTTCTTCACCATTTCTGGAGTCGTCACCTCATTTGGTCGACCACTGCGATGCTCGTCTTGGCAGCTCGTACGGCCTCGTTTAAACTCTGCTACCCAATATTTCACTGTTGTAAACGAAGGAGCAGACTCACCCAGAGTAGAATCCAGTTCAGCTTTTATATTGGTTGCGCTGACGCCTTTCAAATAAGAGTATTGTATCACGCAACGATGACCAATTTTCTCCATTTTCACAAATTCACTGAAAACGTTCACTATTGATGGCCGCCAAACAAATACTAAACAACGTGGTGTCCTCAAACTTGAAACATATGCTTCATAGATTGTATACTTTCTAATACAGTGATATTTTTCAAACAACTACCGCCATCTCTAGGTCAGGCCGGGTACTTCTGGGACCACCCTCGTACTGTAAGATTAAGTTAAATTATAAGAAAATAATAAATTATTTTGGTTGTTTCTTTGAAAATGTTTTAATTATAAGTAATTCACAAATCGTATTTCATCACTGTTTGTTGGCATCCATTTTTTTAACCTTGAATGTTATTTGAAATTCAGGCGAATTTCCAAATATTTCTTGGCATACAGATCAGTCTGCTCACAAGAAAAGAGTTATTTGTAATGCTGAAATGAGGTGTGAGGGTGGGGGTTTCGATACACATAAGTTAAGAAACGTTTTTCTGATCACACTCTGAATTGTTATATTTGTGAAAGTGAATTCAGTCATAGTGTTAGAGTTGTATTGTGATCCATGAAAATCATTTAAAAAAATAACCTATTTAAATAAGTTTCTCGATTATAATATAATCAGATAATTGATTCTCACAACGGAAACAATAAACAACATTAATTCGTTTATTTTACCAACGAACAACGATTTGTTCATCTCTATAGTCATTCTAATAATCATTAATTAAAATAAAAAAAATATCCACATGAAAAAGTTTCATAAAACATCTCGAAAATTATTCCAACGAAGATTATTTTTAGTTACAGAGTATCGATTGACGCTAATATGAGATATTAAATAATCGTGTACTTAATGTTTATATTAATAAATAGTATATGTATATATATATATATATATATATATATATATATATATATATATATATATTGCGTTAAATGAAATTCTTGGAATTGATACAACGTCGAGATGTTTTCTCGTGTCCGGCGATAATATTATTGCAGATAATACGGTAACGGAATGATGGGAGAACGATCCGGAGTGCGTACAGCCCGAACTGAAGATACGTTTTTAATTAAATTGCGAAGAAAAGAGGGCGAACGTTTTTCACAGTTCAATCTTGTTGTGTTCGTTCAGTCTTTATGATCAAATCTGTACGTTGAATGTTACACTCAGGGTGCATTTTAAGTACTAGTAGAAAGTTAATAATTAGTTACTAGTGAATTATTAGTACTGGTAGAAAGAAAAAAAAATAGAAACGTATTTATACCATAAATTAAGTAATACATATATATATATATATATATATATATATATATATAAGTATTTAGCAACAAAAACTAAAAGGTTCAAAAAATAATCTACTGTCATGTTTATATAGACACACAACACACACACACACATATACGAGGTCAGACAATTAAGTAATGCGACAAAATTCAAAAATCGAGTATATTTAAAAATCAAGGTACATCGCTGCGATCCCCTTCAAAGTAGTCCCCTCCCGCATCTATACACTTATTCCAGCGAGTTTTCCAGTTTTCGTAACAATTCTGGAACACTTCTTGTGGGACCTCTCCGAGTACCCTCGTCACAGATTCTTGGATATCTTCAACGGAGTCAAAATGTCGACCTTTGACGAATTTTTTCATATGGGGGAATAGGAAAAAGTCGCAGGGTGACATGTCCGGTGAATAGGGCGGTTGTGGTAACGTTGCGATGCCTTTAGACGCCAAAAACTGAGAGACACTGAACGCACTGTGACAGGGAGCATTGTCGTGATGCAGAACCCAAGTCTTCGCGATCTCTGGACGCACTCTGAGCACCCTTTTTCGTAATTTTTCGAGCACATTGCGGTAGAATACTTGATTTACGGTTTGTCCAGGTGGTACGAACTCTTTGTGAACCACCCCTTTGCTGTCGAAGAAGCAAATCAACATGGTTTTCACTTTAAAATCGCCTTTTTTTAAAATCGGCATGCCACCGAAGCACCTGACTACGACTCAGGGCATCACTACCATACACTTTAAGCAATTTTTCATAAGTTTCTGTCGCGGTTTCGCCGAGTTTTGCACAAAATTTTATCGCGCACCGTTGCTCTAAATTTCTCTGTTCCATTTTCGTGACATGCACTACTCGCGCGTTGTTACAAAACACTAAACAGCTGGCGAAGAAATGATCGTACGAGGGTGGTCAAGGTCTCAATCGAGAGAATAGGGATCTGCTATTACGGTGGCGGAGTTACAGGTTCGCAGTGTTACCACAGGCCGAGAAAAGAAAATCGGTCGCATTACTTAATTGTCTGACCTCGTGTATATATATATCATCATCATCATCTTCAGCCCTTGCCAATCCACTGCTGGATAAAGGCCTCTTCCATGATTTTCCATTTTGTTCGATTCAGTGCCTCTCTTTTCCACAGTTTTCCAATAAAGTTTTTAATATCCTTATCCCATCTGTTCATTGGTCTCTTACATATATATATATATATATATATATATATATATATATATCGTTCAATATATGAGCCATTTTTTTTCTGAAAGTGGTATAAGTCGATTTTTGGAAAAAAAAACGAGTTAATGGTTATTTTAGTCAGATATAGATATCCTCTTTTCATATTAATAATCACACAGTCAGTGGTGTGCAATATCCTCATAAATTAATCAAAAGAAGTTGAACTGTAAATCGTTATCGCAGGAATGTTTTTGTTGAAAGTGGAAGAAGTCCATTCGTAATGATGGTAATTGAAAAAACTTTGTAATCTGATTATTTTGTATGTATAGTTTGTTAATTTCTATAATTTTCTTAGAGAGAAGTGTGGTGGGGGGGGGGGTTGAAGACCGTTTCAAGCGGCTGGGGACGAGCAGCGAGCAGAGCCCTCTTGCCTGGAAAAAATCGTAACGAGACTGCCGCTTGTTTATATTTTATGAATATGACAAGCACTAAAAAAACTTGACACAAAACTGTTATCAAATAAACACTCTCCCCATCCCACACTCGACAGTACTTCTAGGGTCAAGACTGAACGACTCTCCTCAAATATCAAGTGTAATCCCTTCGTGTGAAGCCAATATCGTAACTGTAGTGTTCTCGAGCGGTTCTCGAGCCAGTTATAAAATGAGATGAAGCACTGTTCCTACACTCGATGTATTATTGACAGCAGAATGTGATATCCGGTGACACAGTTGCGACACACGTCACAATTTAACGGGAAATAAATTTTTCGCTCACACGAAACGCAGAATATTGTAGGATGATAGACACATATACTTTTTATGGAGACGATTTCGTTCACAGTTTATTTTTTTCATGACAAATGTATCTGATAAGAGTATTACTTCTGATTGGATTCAGTTGAAATTTTATTAACTTCCACTCCATTCAAGAAATATCACTGTTTCTGTTGAAATTCTCGCAGTGTGTCTCTGATTCAAAGCTCAATAAATGTGTAACGTTCTGTCGATTCCGTAAAATATCCTTTTTATTATCTGTAATTAGTGCTCGGTTGTATTATGATACCGGTTTGCTACTGTGTCAGTGTTGATGAACCACAGGTGTATAAAATTAACTGAACAAATTCATTTACATGAAAACAATTTATTAAATATTTAGCATCTACGAGGGTGGTCACAAAAGTACCCGGCCTGACCTAGAGATGGCGGTAGTTGTGTACTTTCTAATACAGTGACATTTTTCAATCTATAAAGCATATGTTTCAAGTTTGAGGACGCCACGTTGTTTAGTATTTGTTTGGCCGCCGTCAATAGTGAACGTTTTCAGTGAATTTGTGAAAATGGCGAAAATTGTTCATCGTTACGTGATACAATACTTTTATTTGAAAGGCCTTAGCCCACCCAATATAAAAGCTGAACTGGATTCTACTCTGGGTGAGTCTGCGCTTTCGTTCACGACAGTGAAATACTGGGTAGCAGAGTTTAAACGAGGCCGTACGAGCTGCCAAGACGAGCATCGCAGTGGTCTACCGAATGAGGTGACGACTCCAGAAATGGTGAAGAAAATCCACAAAGCGGTATTGGATGATCGTCGACTGAAAGTGCGCGATCTAGCAGACATAGTGGGCATTTCAAAAAGTGCGGTACATCGCATATTATCTGAAAATTTGGACATGTGAAAGCTGTGTGCAAGATGGGCGCCGCGTTTGCTCATACTCGAGCGAAAACAGTGTCGTGAAGATGTTTCAATTGAGTGTTTAGCGAAATTTCACAGCAACAAAGCGGAATTTTTGCGCCGTTTCATAACCATGGATGAAACATGGGTCCATCACTTCACACCCGAGACAAAAGAACAATCAAAACAATGGACTGAAAAGGGAGAACCGGCTCCAAAGAAGGCGAAGACAGTTTCATCTGCAGGAAAGGTCATGGCGTCGGTTTTTTGGGATGCGCGTGGGATAATTTTCATTGACTGTCTTGAAAAAGGAAAAACTCTCAACGGCGAGTATTATGCGAACTTATTGCAACGTTCGAGCGAAGAAATCAAGCAAAAACGGCCGCATTTGGCTAAGAAGAAAGTGTTGTTTCATCAAGACAATGCACCAGCTCACAAATCCGTTACTGCAATGGCCAAAATTAATGAATTGAAGTTTGAATTGCTACCTCATGCACCCTATTCCCCAGATTTAGCCCCCTCGGATTATTTTCTGTTCCCGAACTTGAAAAAATGGCTCAGTGGTCAAAGATTTCCCAACGATGAAGAAGTGATGTCGGCAGTTAATGGGTATTTTGAGGAGCAAGACAGTTCTTATTATAAAAAGGGTATCGAACTTATTGAACATCGCTGGGAAAAGTGTATAGAGCTGAAAGGAGATTATGTTGAAAAATAAATATATTTTTTCCAAAATGTTTGTGTTTTCTTTGTTGGGTCGGGTGCTTCTGGGACCACCCTCGTACATAACCGAGAACAGATCGAGTGAATATCACACACTAACGCCAGACATCTGCACGACAGTGTATCTCTTAGTTTTATCTTATCAAGATAACCATAGCTAGCAACCCTAACAACATACTTTATCTATGCTAGCAACTAGGTAAAAAGTAACATGAGGCAGCGTTATTAACTGTTAACATGTTGTAAAAGAATATTTAAATGTTTTACTTCAACAGTCAGGATTCATTTTCGCGTATTAGATTCTTACTCACTTCACAAGTCACAAAACATTTTTTGTTCAATCATTGATTATACTAAAACCTCGGTCTGTTACTTACATAGTATTTCTAAACGACTTATTTTAATTCATTTCATTTAAATAAATAACACATATTATAAAAACTGTGAAAATTGAGCCAAATTGTTCTCACACGTATCATAATTTAATTGGAAGTGTGAAAAATCTGTGAAATATTTGGTTGTTGCAAAAAACAATCGCGGTTTTTATCATTTCAAGTTTGGCGCTGATTTTTCTAGTTACTGTTACCTTTTGTTATAGTCATGTGATAGATCATTGTAAACAATGAAATGAGAACTCCTGCGTGATGTACGCTGTCGAGCGTGGAAATATACGAATCCCGGGCAGAAGAATAGACGATATCCCGTAATCGAGTTTCGATCTAACTAACGACCTGTACAGAGTGAGAAGGACAGTGCGTTCTGCTCCCCATTTAGTGTTGGAGTGCACTTTGATAATATTTAACACCTTCTTGCATTTGACGTTCAAATCGGCGAGATGCTGTTTCCATGTCAATTTTTGATCGTCTACAGTCACAAGATCTAGAACAGAAAACACGAGAATTCTCGTGATCCGTCCGAGATGTGTTAAAAGTCGAACCGCCCCAAAACCCCAATCACCAAACCATCGTTACACACCGAAGAGAGCGAGAGACAGAAAAGTATTTCAAAAATCTCTCAATCCCATTTTTAAAAGACACCGTTGCTTTCATAGCATAATGTTGAAGACGTTGAGATGAAAAATAAAAAAAATATAGATTTATATGGTTTCGAGTATTTCAACGGATCAACATAAATCAATCCCCGGCCCCGTTTTCACAGTAACGCCGCACTCGTCACCTTTAACCCACTTCTCGAAATTGATGTGCGCGCTCGCTGTACAGTCCTGTTGAGCTTTTTTTTGTGAATCCGTCTGAACAGTCGATCGATTAGGTCGTCTGGTGTGCATTCCTGATACTTTTACAGTCAAATTACATTAATCATTTATTACATGCATTGTTTTCTTTATTGTTATATTTGATACAAATTCATTTTTTCCTTTATGAATTTAATTATAGTTTTCTCATTAATTAAATGTTGTCACTCCCCACATGGACTGCAAATTTTCAACAGACACAATCGATAGGAGTGACAACATCTGTTGGAGATACATGTGCTGCTCGATGTGTTGCAGAAAATCGAATGGTCATCTTGATGGTCGCCATCTACATTTCATCAAATCATAAAATCGAAGACATCATCGAATTCGTACACAGTACTTTATTAATCTACACCGTCGATGGAGCAAATCTATTCGATTTCAATTATCAAAAAATAACGATTATTTCGAGCGCAGACTTTAACGTTAACTTTTCTTCTGATGTTTTCCCTATTATCAATCGAATGTCTCCGTGCAAAATTCAATTTAAATAATGTAAATAACCGTAATGAAGCAACTACGAGATCAGGGACTACAATCGATGCAGTATTCTCGAGATTTCTCGAAAAAAATTCGAGTCGAAACTTTTTATATGATCTTTTAGTTATCATGAACCGATTGTGTCTCATTTTTAGAATATGAACGAATCGAATCAGAGTAAAATTATGTTTTTGACTATAACATTTCTTCTTTATATTATTGAACATTTAATTTACAACAATCCTCCCTTCCCTACATCTACATAAAAATACTGAAGTTTCACTCATGTCCTGTGTACATGAGCGCGCACACACACACGTTTTTACTTAATTTTCACTTAATTTTCGTTAGATGCAAACAATGTGATGATTGTGAGTAAATTATTTAAGTTTATAAAATGATTATCAAATGAAAACTATACTGAATTGATTTCTTTAATAAAGTTTCAGATCTATTATCTGTCTGTCTGTCTATTTGTTAATTGTATTATTTATCTATTTATGTTTCTATATATCTATCTATTTGTACGAAGGTGGTTTGATAAGTTCAGTAAAGAAGCAGTTAAACATCGTTTTTCTTTTGCAAAAAAAAAACGATTTCATTTGT
>CM068323.1:5944466-5946966 GCA_034766995.1 Acanthacorydalis orientalis | reverse complement strand
TTCCCCTTAACAATTTTAAAATTGAGCATATGTGAGATTAAGGTACTGGTCTGGGGGCAGATCTCTTCATGACTGACATACGTTCTCTGTTCTCAGAAAATCCTAATTAGCATAAAAAAATCAAATAAATTAGAACACAGGAGGCTACCGTTTCACTGTTTCTAATTCTCGGACAAAAAAATGCTCTTATTTGCTTCTTTTCCATCTTTAACTCAATGACCCGATTCGAAGCAAAATTATTAATAGAACCAAAGTCGAGGTTACCAAAATGAAGACCGAAGAATCTACTTTAAAATGATATTAACGCGAAGAAGACGAAACGACACTCTCATTGAAAAAAATCAGGTCAGAAGTCAAAAAACAAAAAACCGCAATTATTTTCCTACCGATGTATATATATATATATATATAATTATTAAATAACGTATTTAATTACGATTTTTTAAGTAATCGAACTACACTGAACGTTTCGATTGAAATAACAGAACGTTTTTTCGATTTGATTGAAATAAATAAATAATAGAGAGATGTCTGAAACTTCTTACCTATGCTCGCCCGATTCGAAGCAAAATTATTAATAGAACCAAAGTCGATGTCACCAGAATGTAGACCGAAGAATCTACTTTAAAATGATATTAACATGAACATGACGAGACGACACTTGCATTGAAAAAAAGCAGGTCAGAATTCAGAAAACGAAAAACCGCAATTATTTTCCTACCGATATTCATATACAATTGCTAATTAATGTATTTAATTATGATTTTTTTAAGTAATCGAACTACACTGAACGTTTCAATTTGATTGAAATAAATAAATAATAGAGAGATGCCAGAACTCACTCACCTATGCTCATCTTTGGCGCTCGGTATGAATTTCATGCACTCCCGCTTTTGAAACGTAGCCTCGATCCAACTGCGCGCCGTGTGCTGAAATTAAAAACATGGGCTTAGAAACAATTTCATATACAAAAAAAAACAACGAAACAGTTCGTACTAAATACTCCATAACACATTTTGACAACAATATATTAGGAGTATTGATTAATCCGGTGCATTTTTTTTATAGAAAATGAGTGTTTATTTATAGAAAAATAAAACGAATTTCAATCGTCAAAATATACCAGACATTGTCACGCTTGGGTGAGTCCATGGGTCGAGAGGTGGTTGCGGATGATTTTTAAATCCTAGTTAAAGATATTTATTACGAGGTGGCAACAGAGGAATTTCGGCTGTTGGAGGAAGTGATTGAGGAGTAGAAAGATAGTGGAGAGGAGAAAATTGAAAAAGATCTACATGCATTACCACATCCGCCATGTTGTGTAATTGATTGTGAATCCATGGAGTGAGGTGAATGCACTGAACGTACACTAAACACCTCCTGTAAGCCATTATCGGCTGATGGGGTGCATGATTGTGATTCTGATGGTTTTTTTGATAGTGTTGGCGAGGTTGAACAGGACACTGTCACGCTGAGTGATTCCATGGTTCTGGATGGGGATGTGGATGATTTTCAAAGCCTAGTTGAACATATTTATTAGGAACTGACAACAGAGGAATTTCGGCAGTTGGAGAAGGTGATTTAGGGGTAAAAAGATAGTGGAGAGAAGAAAGTCAAAAAAGATCTACATGCATTAGCACATCCGCCATGCTGTGAAATTGATTGTAATTGCATGGAGTGAGGTGAATGCACTGAACGTACACTAAACACCTCCTGGAAACCATTATGGGCTGATGTCGTGCATGATCGCGATTCTGATGGTCTTTCTGATAGTGTTGATGAGGTTGAACAGGATATTATCACCACGGGTAAGTCCGTGGGTCTAGAGGTGGATGCGGATGATTTTCAAAGCCGAGTTGAAGATAATCATGAGCTGATAACACAGAAACTTCGGCAGTTGAGGAAGTGATTGAGCAGGAGAAATACAGAGGAGAGAAGAAAATTGAAGATCTACATGTTGTGAGAAATGATGAATTAAAAAGGTTGTTAAGTGTATGGGCAACTGTTAAATTGAAATTCGATCCTTAAATTGAAAAGAATGACGTTTGAGGACAATGTGAGCGCCTGATCTTACAGATTAAAAAGAAATAGGCAGAGGCAGTCCATTATAGATAGGTTTTTCACCAAAGCCTAAAATTGCTTCCAGTCTAGTACCACTGTGGCAGAGAGGACTGGAATTAATTCCTCTTATACTAGTGATTTACCAGAAATCTCCATGGAGTCTCATTTTTCCTCTAAATACCATCACTGGTAAATTGCAAGTGTGGACCACCATCGAATAAGAACAGATTGGTGACAATAAAAGGTAAAACAAGACAATTTATTTTCATTTCTTAGCCGTGCCTTTAAAATTAAATTTTATTTAAAGTGCGGTTAGGATTTTGTCGGTTTTGCACCAACTAGAAGGTTAACATATTATACAACGTGCCTTGTACAACGACCGTTTCAAGGAACGACCCGAAGTCATGCACCAATTAAGGTCGTCCAGTTAGCCCACATA
>CM068323.1:5936966-5941966 GCA_034766995.1 Acanthacorydalis orientalis | reverse complement strand
CGCGTATTCGAATTATGTAACAGCGTTTCTGTCGTCCATTTAATGTACAATGAGACGAACCACGACGAACTGAGCCGAAGAGGATCGAAGTGAATTAATAAAGCAACGCATTCGGAAATTGTTCTTGTCGATTTGCAACGATGCATTGATCAAATACAATAATAATTGTATTTGATTAGATGCACGAGGTTTGAAGATTTCACCCTTACCGGTCGGTTGACTTTTACAGAAAATTCCTGCAGTCTGATTTTTTTTCATAGCTTAACAGTTTTATAAATGTGTTACTATTATTATAAATTTCAATTAAGGGGACCCGGTGGTCCAGAATTTTCGAAAAATCGATTTTTTTTTTCGAAAGTATAGTATCTTAAAAATATACTGTTAAAATTTGATGACGAAATTCAGAGTATTTCAGGATCTACAGCCCATTAGAAGGTCAGGTAGGTAGAAGAATAAGTGGAGCCGGCAAAACTTTAAACGCGTTTATTTCGAAACTACTTTTTTTCGTCTTGCGGGGGCGAGAAAAAAAAACTACTTCACCGATTTGTCTGAAATTTTAATATGTTATTCTGAATAGTTCTAGCTCTCGCTCGGAAGTAAACTAATAGTTTCCGTAAAATATTTATATTTTTTTTATTAACAAAACATTCAAAAATACTGGTCGTTTTCAAACTTGTACTTTTGACTACGCGCCATTTTGTCAAATTTTTTTTTTTTTTTATTCAACATTCCTGCGATAGCTATACTTATACTAATTAAAAATTCGTCAATTGTTTTATTTCAGATCAGAGGGAGAGATAAATCATCATTCACCACGCAATTCCATTTTTTTAGAGAGGGAGACTTCAGCATCATTTTTCTAATTTAAAAAAAATTTTTTTTTTTGTCTTTATTTTCATTTTTGTGTAGTTTATTAGTAATAAAATAAGTGTAAAAAAATTTGAAAGCATTATTCATTACCCTCATATAGAAAAAAATTTTTTAAAATAGCTTAAATTTTAGGCCGCTAGACCACCGGGTCCCCTTAATAAAGCAACGCATTCGGAAATTGTTCTCGTTGATTTGCAACGACGCATTGATCAAATACAATAATAATTGTATTTGATTAGATGCACGAGGTTTGAAGATTTCACCCTCACCGGTCGGTTGACTTTTATAGAAAATTCCTGTAGTCTGATTTTTTTTCACAGCTTAACCGTTTTATGAATGTATTACTATTATTATAAATTTCAATTAAAAAAAAAACAACTAATTTTTAGATAAATATTATTAGAGTGGTGTCGGTTCCATGTGACTGTTCGATAAAGCGCGATGCGTAGATGGTTCCAGGTATTCCTGCCCTGTGATAGAAAGAGAAAGAAAAAACAAAAAAATTTCTAATATTTTTCAATATATTCCTGTTCGATACACTTTTTACAAAAACTGCAAATCCGTTAGAAAAGTCCTCCGAAGTTTTGTATTTAAAATGGGCCGAAACCGCCGCTTGGATTTTTTCGGAGGAAAAACTATTATTAAATAACTATTAGCTATTTAAAAGAAAATTAATATAAAATACCTTTTTCTTTCGAAACAGACGGCGCACTTCCAGATCGGTCATGCTACATGTTAAAGTGCTTAACATTTTGAATTAAAACGAAATTTAAATGAGGATCACCGACAGAGAATTTCAGTGGAATGACCACAGACAGACAGCTAGCCACGAACGTCACTTGTAAATGTCAAATAATTCAACATAATAACACAGAATGTGGTTTAAATTGTCATCGTGTTGTTTACGATAAGAACGGTTACGTCTTGTTATCATGTATAAATAAATCATATTTGAGAAACTATTTTAAATTAAGTAGTCTATATATATATATATATATATATATATATATATATATATACATATATATATATATATATATATATATATATATATATATATATATATATGCACGAGATACATTTGTATAAACAAAGATAAAATTTAATCACATACTTAAGAGTGAGGGGTGTTGTTGAGGAATCAAAACAAAATACTTCTACATTTAACACGTTGACTGCCATGAGGATAATTCGTGACCCGCATCTGAATTTTCAGTAGCGCCTTGACGGTCACTCGACACAAATAGTTTTAAGGGTCCTGCTAGGTTCAGGCAGTCGAAATTAATTCAGTGCCGTTTCTGTATGAAATCAATGTTTATATACGGAAAAATGGATTGCATTTCAATCTTCGAAATACCTCACATGATTCTATAATATTAGTACGAAAATGATTGCTGTTTTTGCATCGTTTTGAGTTCGGCGCCGATTTTTCCAGTTACAATTATCCTCTGTTACAGTCATGCGATAACATCATTATAAGCAATGAAATCAGCACCACTGAGTTCAGCTCGTGTCTATCGTTTTAATTATTCAGTATCGTTCGAGATAACATCTTAAATTAATCGCGGAAAAAAGGGACATTTTTGTTGCACGAGTGTGAATTGGGACGTAAAGTAACAGGAACTGCTCGAAATAACAGATTTGTTTCTGGCGAAGAGTCAATTAGTGAGCATACAGCTCAACAATGGTTCCATAAATTTCGTAGTGGAACCGAAGGCCTTGTTGATGAGGAGGGAGGCACAGGAACTGCTTGAAATATCAGATTTGTTTTTGGCGAAGAGTCAATTAGTGAAAGCATAGGTCAATACTGGTTCCAAATGGAAACGAAAGTCTTGTGAGAGACTGTGTGAGATGATGAGAGAAGTCAGTGATTGTTTCGGTTCGGTAGTGGTTGCTTCCTACGGTTTCAACATCACATAATATAAGACACCCTCCATATCCCGCCAAATAGAGAGGATTGCTTTGTGATATATATATATATATATATATATATATATATAAATATATATATATATCTATATATATATATATATATATATATATATATATATATATATATATTTATATATATATATATACAAATATATATATATATATATATATATATAAATATATTTATATAAATATATAAATATATATATACGTATATATATATATATATATATATATATATATATATAACTATATATATATATATATATATATATATATATATATACGTATATATATATATATATATATATATATATATATAACTATATATATATATACGTATATATATATATATAAATATATATATAGATGACATAGATATTAGATGACATAACTCGCACCTACAGACATCTACAAGTGAGCTTTCATTCGATGCAAGCTCCTATTATACTACGGACAGTATTCAATTAATATTACAGAGTTAATCCCTGTGAAAAAAAATGATATAAGAATATCGAAACGAGATTAACAAGACTTCTTTCCAGGACACTGTCCCATCGGAAAAAAAACCGGTACAAACTTATGCATCAACCGAACACAACCGAAACTCAAATTATAATTAAGCATAAATTTTCGGATGAATTAATTAATTATTTTATTAGATGTAAAAATCTGTCCAACAGTCTCGTCTTTAAGCAAGCGAACGATAATGTATGCGAAAAGAGATTGTTTCGAGTTTTTGTCGCCGCGAATCTAACAGAAGATAGCAAAGAAGAGAAGAAGAGAAAGGGAAAAAAACAACAGTTAAAATGATCTGCTAAATATTCATGAAACAAATTAAAACGAGTCTCGTTCAATCTGAATGCGAGATTCCGCAATACGGAACGCTACGCTCGGATCCTTTTTGATATCTTCCGCGTCAAAAACGGAATGAATCAGTTTAAAAAATCCGTTACGTCACGTCCGTGTAACACGATGTGTAGAAAAATCGTGCGGAGCGTTCGATGAATAAAAGAATCGCGGCATGAGTTGGATTCTCTCGTGAAGTGCGGTCCATAAATAAACAGACTTTATATGCCTTGACGATCACTCTATGTCAGTGATTTTTATTTTCTATTCCACTAATTATTCGTTTATCGATTTTATTCGATTTTCGAATCATTACGATTCTTTTATATAAAGAGAAATCGTTCTCTCACATGTATTCATGTGTGTTTTTCTTTTATTAGATTCGGAGAAAAAATATGTAAGATGGTATAAAATTATAACAGGTGGGCTGAAAAGTTCGTAGGCTTGCATAGAAAAAAATTTTTTTTTGATAGAATTTGATTTTATTATTCAATATAGTTCCCTTCGAGGGCGATACAATGATTATAGCGGTCATACAATTTTTCGATACCATTTTTATAATACGATTTGTCTTTAGCCTCAAAATAGGCTTCAGTTTCGGCGCAGTCCACTAGGCTGACTGTCGATTGGACTCCGGTGTGAAATGATGGAGCCATGTTTCATCCATCGTCACATATCGACGCAAAAATTCGGATTTATTACGATTGAACAGCTCCAGACACCCCTTAGAATCATCGATTCGTTGTTGTTTTTGGTCGATTGTGAGCTCGCGCGGCACCCACTTTGAACAGAGCTTTCGCATATCCAAATATTCATGCACGATATGACCGACACGTTCCTTTGATATCTTTAGGGTCTCAGCTATCTCAATCAACTTCACTTTACCGTTATCAAAAATTATTTTGTGGACTTTTTTGATGTTTTCGTCGGTGACAGCCTCTTTGGGGCGTCCACTGCGTGCATCGTCCTCGGTGCTCATTTCGCCTCGTTTAAATTTAGCAAACCACTTCTCTACGGTTGATTTTCCTGGTGCAGAGTCCGAATAATGTTTATTAAGCCAAGCCTTGGTTTCAACAGTATTTTTTTTCGCCAAAAAGCAATGCTTTATTAACACACGAAATTCCTTTTTATCCATTTTTTCAAGGTAACAAAAGTTCTTTCACTAAAAATGCTATAACTCAGATACTAATAGTGCAACAGCTGTCAAATTTATACACGCGTCTTTTGAAGGTTAGGGCTAACTAAAAATCATATGGATTTGATACTAGTAGCGCCATCTATGTGTCAGCCTACGAACTTTTCAGCCCACCTATTATTTATTAACACTAGATTTACGGGTATCGACTCTA